>JAZGTJ010008222.1:0-21377 GCA_036877575.1 Botia almorhae
AGAGGAACCTGCAAGATGCTCAGAAGTTTATTCTGATGCACGAGGTGGTGCAGCCCATCGTTCCTGTGCCCTATTTCATGGAGGACAACGTCCGCTTCTCCCATGTGGCTGTGGACGTAGTGCAGGGCAAAGACATGCTCTACCACATCATTTATCTGGCCACAGGTATAGTACCACATCATCTTTGCATAGAGAACAAAAGTAGCATTAACATTAATTTACATTTAATATAGGCAGAAATAAGCAGAGCATAGCCACAGAGCATTAGATGTACCTTACTTATGAAGGTTAATGGACGTGGAATATAAGTCAGTAGAGCGCAATAGTAGAGTTTCATAGGTGTAAATCCCATTATTTTCTCCATAGAGAAATCGATTTTTAATGATAACACATAAAGCTGTCAAGACAGACCTACGATGTGCTGTGACACTGTTGATTCTGTAGTGACAGTACATGATTCTGTAGATGTTTGATCTCAGCTTCATTTTTAGCGTTAAGTAGCTGAATTTTCTGTGAGGAATTAAAATACCCATAATTCTGAGGAGCGATCCTTTTTGGATCCACCAATCGGAGAAGTCGCTGTGATGTGGAACCGAACTAGCTCAGCGGTTATTGCCCTTTGTATCATCAAATACATGTTGACGTCAAAGTTTGTAATGTTATTCTGTGAGTCATCTCAAAGCTGATTGGTTTGGTTAATGGCTTAGAACTCTTAATACAGAAATTGGATAGAATGGAACCAAGGCTGATGGAAAGGGTATGTTCACCTCTGCGTTTCACTGGCCAAATACAAATGTTTCTCATCACTGAACTGTGACATTCGTTCCACCAATACAGGATCACTGGCTTGCTAATAAATTGCAAATGAGTCCATTATTTGTAACAGAGGCAGCAATGGAAGCCTCCAAATTCTTTGGCATACATGTGACATGATCAATGGTCCCACCAATGAGTGTAAACACAAAAGTCTGGTCTTTTGAAATCTGATCCAGCCCTTGTACACACATGGTCCTAGATTTGATACAGATACATGTCATTATTTGATTTTCTAAATGTTTCATGTGGGATCTTGCTGATCAGCGGTCTATTCGCACATGAAGACACATATGGGTCACTTCCAAACAAGAATGTTAAGTGAACAGATCTGAGCGTTAACGACTGTGATATGAAAGCAGTGTGAAAATCCCAGGTGGCCATCTTCTCATTAAACCCGCAGCTTATTAGAATGTTACTTTTACCGCCAAAACTTTGCAGAGTAAAGACGTCTGCAGTGCCATAAGGGGGAAAACTGGCTGGAGTAATTGGTGGCCATTTGAATCATTGGCCTTTGAAGTGAGCAACAGTTGGTCACCAGGCTGAATAAAAGCATTAGACACATAGCAGCAATGAAACATCAAAGGCAGAATGTTCTTACATAGGGACGGACGTTCTGTAAGCTCACATTTGTTCTCCACGTGCATCTCAGAGGCCTGGAAAAAAGGCTCGAAGCCCGTCTGCTCTTGATACTATGCTGATGAACAACACAGAACATCTAGTTATCTGTCAAACTGATAATCGCATTACAGGGAGGCACTTGTTATGAAGAAATCTTGTAAGATAAACACTTGTTTATTGGAAAGAGACACATTTGTTAACTTGTACAACATAAATACATTGGAAAACCAGGGGTAAAAAAATAGGGTTTGCCAATTGGACAATCAACATTTGGAATGTTCCAACTGTTTCAGATTATCGACAGGAGCCAACACCCCATGCTGATATAACAATGCTTTCATTGTCTGTCCACTCTGAAAATCAATTAGGGCTAAATATGAATTGCAGTGTAAACACACAAACTCCAGATCAGAAGATTTCAGATTCAGTGTGAATCCTCTGGAATGGAAAGCACTACTCTGTGGTGCTGTGTTTATAGAGTTAGACTGAATTCAATTCATGCCAGACAATAATAGCTTGAAGTTTGAGGAACGTAGCAGGAATTTCACAGCTGAACGGAATGAAATAGAACACTGAAACCTGATTTGACAAGGGCAATGGCCCAATCAGTGGCTCTTGTAGTATCTGAACGTTCATTGCCCCATGTTGTATGGCTCCTATAAAGCATTTGAAAGACTGCTTTGAAGTGCAGAGAAGATTAACAGCAAACACTCTGGGGATAAAATAGATATTATATAGGTTATTATCCCAATCCTGTTCACTCTTTGTGACATTATTAGACCACTGAACGCCTTCCATGAATCCCACAGTCGAACAGACTGCATGCTCCACAAAGGCTATGTGTAACTTTCCAAAAGGTGATTCCGAAGATAATTCTGCCCTCCTTTCAACTACACAAAAGCCACCATTTGTAGAAGATAATGAATCTCCTCAGAAAAGTCATCTAGTCCTGTTTGCCCTTTCTGATCCAAATAGCACCTTCATATTTAGCTTGACAGACCAGGTGGCAGACTAGTACCTATAGGAATTTTCATATGATTGGAGAGGTCTGAGGTCATTCCTCTCTGCTTCTCCTCTGACATCATTTCCTTCTAATCTGACTAGGTCATCAGAGTCTCCCCACCTGATTAACTAAACCAATTCCATATGTTCCCTCATTCTCTATTCCTCACAGTTTTACAAATTTGCTCTTAAATTTCTCCTTTCTACCTGTCAGATTATGGCACTATTAAGAAGGTGCTCTCTCCGCTGAACCAGACCATGGGCAGCTGTTTGCTGGATGAGATTGAGCTCTTCCCCTCCAAGAAGAGGCAGCCTATCCGCAGCCTGCTCATACTTCACAGCCGCAGTGAGCTATTTGTGGGAGTCAGGGACCAAGTCATCAAAATCCCCCTCATGCGCTGCAACTTCCATAAGTCCAGAGAGTGAGTACTGCGTATCTTCTTAGCATGTAGATATTCAATGGTGCAACATCTCAAAATATCTCATTTTTGAGTTTCAAACTAGTGTTCATAACTGCTTCCTTAAAGGAATAATTCACCCAAAAATTCAAGCTGCGATCTGAAACCTTTGCTGTGTTTGAAACACAAAATCACAAGTTACTTTATGTACTTTTTAAGTTGAATCAAACTGACATTTCCTGGGAAATCAGACCTGACAGCTCAAATCTATCTCTCAATCTACAATCTAAAGAAAAATATTAACCAAGATCATCGTACCCAAACAAACCCCATCCTCACTGTGGCTGCTTAAGATGTTACTGCTAAATGTTCAGTTTCAATTGTAAATACTTTTAATGAAAATAAATGCATTGCAAATTTTATTTCATGTTGTTTTTTTAACAATACTTACATTTAGATTAGACACGATAAATTATGCTACCAATCTTACTAGAGCTTGCATGCCTGCAGCTTCGTTTATGTCAGAAAGATCCTCAACCAGAGGGCAACAATGCCTCAAGGGCTTCGTATTAAGTGTACTTCTCTAATCTCTGCTCATAAAGTGAGATGGAACATGTTCATCATTACTCTATTGGCATTCCAATGAAATGCACTGAGTTAAGTGAATATGTTCTGAAGTTTTGTCGAATGAGCTTTTTCTATTCCGTTAAGTGGTTTAGAGGTGGGAAAAATCAGTTGTGACACAGAGGATTGCTCCTACACATTTTTGTACCTAAACACCCACCTGCCATAATGGAGCCCTTTCGATGTGCCTGGTTTACAGTCTTGACATTTACATTGCAGGGCTGATCATATTTCTATGTCACTGTAGTGCAGACATTGTATCACTGCAAGTCTTATGGCTATGCTGATGATGTGTGTGACGTGGCCTCTGTAAATGTAATCAAGTTATTAACTCAACCTGATGGAAATATTGCTTGATTAAGTGACGGCACAGCAAGCAATATTCATAATATGATGCATGCATGCATGCACTGTAAAGTGTTTTGACTGTTTAAAGGGTCATATTTTATCATTTTCCCTAATGTCTACTTTTAATCTCAGTCAAGGTTTTGTGCCATTTTGTGTCATAATTTATAACACAAAATGATATATTATTTCTCCTCTTCTCTTCTCCTCTCTTTTTCTCTCCTTCTCTCTTCCTCTCTTCTCTTCCCTTCTACTCTCTTCTGCTCTGTTTATCTCTCTTCTTTTCTCCTCTTTTATCTTCTCTCCTCTCTTCCTCACTTTCTTCTCTCCTCTCTTCTCTCCTCTCTTCTCTGTCATTAATTTTGTCATAAAATTTGGTATCTTGGTGAGCATCTGTTCTCTCTCTCTCTCTCTCTCTCTCTCTCACACACACACAGTGCCTGTGTGGGGGCCAGAGATCCATACTGCGGCTGGGATCTGATGCTTAAAAGATGCACCGCCCTGGAAGAGAGCGTCAGCATGAGCCAATGGGAGCAGAGCATCACAAAGTGTCCTGTGAGTTTCCAGAATGCACCACAATCATTCACACCGTAGCTCAGCCTTCTGAGCCAAGTGCGGTTTTTCTCACCGAGACTCTTGATGCTCATCCAGTCTGCTGGTGAAGAACAATGACAAATGTATCTGTCGCTACTGTAACATCAGTCCTGCAGGATCAAGTTTCTCTCATAACAGCAGCCACTCTTAGAAGAGTTTTATAACATTGTGGAGATGCTGAGGACACTTTACAGGTGATGTAAAGACAGTTCTGACAGATGACAAACGACAATACAGATCTAATATGCTGCTTATTTCACAGTATTAAAAAACTTCTTTCTTGTGTACACAAAAAGAAAATGTTACAGCCAGCAGCATCATGCACCTGTTTTGTCACCTGAGGGGCTCCAAGACATTTTTTTTACATAAGACGTGTTTTTTTATAACCTCTCAGTAAAAAATGCAGCTCATGTAGTTCAGTTCTATTGAAAAGAATAACTTTGACATTTTGATAATACCTCCTTTTGTGTGACATGGAGAAAAAGTCACGGGTGGGTGATGACGGTATTTTTTGGTTTACAGGAAATATCTGCAGTGCGATGTGTGATTAGCCGACCACATTTAGACATGCAAAATCACGCCACGACCATGAAGCAGAAAAATTCTGACACGTTTTTTTAAATAAACGCTTTTAACATTTTTTTGAATTGTTAATTATCAAAGATACAAATATATTTTTGGGACGTTTCATTAAAAATTATACAGTTAAATATATGAGAGGACACTTAATCATTAGTTTGACTGGGCATGATGCTTCTAATAAAGGCTACTAATGAACACAATCTCCACAGATAATATATACAATATATCCAGCTGGGCAGGAAATAGGGACGCTGCATGTGTGTAAGGAAACAAAGCACAACAGAATTTGCCATCAGCCGCTATTCTATTGAGACGCATTAGCGACATGCGTTTATATTCCCACACTCTTGTTCTGATGTGCATCTCTGCCTGTAGATCAACATCAGACTCCTGTGTTTATCACCACACTCTCTCTCTCTCGTTTATATCATTACCATTGCACGCCCATTCTACTGACCTTTCTCAAATCTTGTGTAGCACTGGTATTGATTTCACTTTTGTAGTGCCAAATAAACACGAATCTTACGTATCAAAAACTGATCTCACATCAGTTTTTGAATATTGACAATTGGGTATGATGATTTGGATCTTGTATCTTGAGGTTGTATGTTCTAAAGGTTACATGTGGGATTAGATAGTGAGAGATTCTTATTCTTACCCACAAACACACACACACACACACACACACACCTATAAACACACATACATTGTTGATTCCCCGGCAATGTGACTTTAGGTAAAAGACCTTTCAGCTTGTAGCTGAGAAATGACATTTTGTGTAATAGCAAGTCACCTCCCACGCTGCCTGAATAACACTGAAGGCAGCATGGGATTGTAAAACATACAGAGGGATGTGTTAAACTGTGGGAGGCTTAGATCTTAGTGTCACTAGAATGCATGTTTTTGTATTGATGTCCAATTGTAATTCACACATATTACACATATTTACTTACATATGTTGAGGTCTAAATTTCTATTGACAGTACAGAGCTTCCAAACCATAGTCATGCTCCAGACACATGTGCCCAGACATACTGAGCCTTAGTTCTCGTATGGAAGCTGCAGGTTCAAATCTTGCCTGTATCATATTTCTCCTACAAACCTTATTTCTCCTACAAACATAGATACTTAAATGTTATGTGCTCAGACCTTTTTTAAACATTTACATTTTTAGAAGAAAAGAGTTTGTATAGTGTATGTGCAGATTGTACATTCTTTAATTGTGCAAGTATAAAAATAATATTAATAATAAATAATCACATATATTCAAGGTGTAACAGAAGTACAGTATGTTATTACTTCTTATTTGATGGTTGCATCACTTGACATTTTAAAGAAATTAGATCAAAACAGTAAAGTAAAAGTAGATTTTTTTTAAAAACCAACAATACAAAGTGGAAGTTTAAATGCAGATGTATGGTAGATTATTATTTAGTTATTTATTATTAGTTACCTGAATTTTCTGGTAACAGGATGGCAAGTTTAAATTCTAAACAATTGCCGTTTCACAGATGAACATTTCCTGTGAAATCAGACAGCTCAAACTATTCATTATTATTATAAATTTACCGTTGTTAGTGTAAGGAGATTGTGTTGATTTTTAAAGTACTTCTTGAATAACTTATTTTGGTTCATTTTTAACCAAGAAATGTTACAGATTGCAGCTTTATCAGTAGCGTGAAAGGTTCACTGTGGTTTGGTTCAGGTGGTTGAGAATGAGTGACAGGTCCTGAGTGACTTTAGCTTAGCACAGTTAAAATGGAGACGCGCCTTATTTACTGAGCCCATCTGGAGGCTGACTGGAACTTACACAGTATGGAAATAAACCAAGAACAAGGTTTGTTTTCTCTCAGAACAAAATCTTTTAACTCACTGTGTCAACCCTCCCCAAAATTGGTCAAAACCACACCTGTATTAAAGAGAAAGGGCCTTGTGTTTGTTTTACCACCACACAGAAAATGTGTGTGTCTGGTGTATACAAAGAGCACAAATTCGACCCACATAAACGGTCATTTATTCATTCATTCAGTGCTTTTCATAATGCATTCGCAATCTTTTTCACAGAAGCCGTTGTTTTGTTCACTAGACGACATTACCGTCTCCTTTTGTTCACAAAATATGTTGTCCTGTATCTGATACGTCAGATGTTAATAACCAGAGTGCAATAACAATGTTACATTAGCTATTCATTTGTATACTCTCATATAATGGCTCAAATGAAAGTATTTACTCATTGTAAAGCGTGTTCATTTTCCACACAGACACCCAGGCTTTTTCAGCTATCACAAATGTAATATGCCGAAAGCTATGTTTTAGTTTGGCTTCATCTAATAACTGGCAAATGTGACCTTATCTACAGTAATCATCTTTTTGCAGTCTCATTTTGTTTTCCTAATTTTGTGCCCATTTACTATTCATGAATGCTGTGTCCTTTGTGTACTTTTGATGTGTGTGTGTGTGTGTGTGTGTGTAGGTAAGAAACGTGACTGTGAATGGTCACTTTGGGGCCTGGTCGGGATGGAAAGCCTGTAGCCATAGCGATGGAGGCAGTATTGGTTCATGCCAATGTCGAACCCGAGCATGTGATAGTCCAAGCCCTCAGTGTGGAGGACGGTCTTGCCAAGGAATTAGCGTGGAGGTGGCAAACTGCTCCAGGTATAAAATGTCCTACAAATGTGCACAAAGACACATGGCATGCACAAGCTGTTGCAAATGGGATGGACTAAGAACAAACATAAGAATGTTTATCTTGACCTAAAGTTAAAGTAAATCTCACCTGAGATCTCTTTTACACAGCAATGAGATTAAAGGGAAAGCAAATGGAGACTTCTCCATTTCATCTCACACACTTAGATTTGCAGAGACCAAAGTCTGATATCAAAATTCTGTGATTTCAACATTTCTAAAAGCAAACTATGAGTTATGCTTCTACACTAATTTTATAACTGCTTTAACCATACATTGTCAATAATTGTATTTTCGACCTGAGGTAAAATCTTAAGATATGAGAATCAGAATTTCAGAGAAACTTTTAAGACAAAGTTAAAGGTGATGTGTTGTTTTTAGAAGATTTTTTAAATACTTCATATTTTCAAAGGACTCACAATATCCTGAGAAATGAAAGAGCAACTGCTAAGCAAAAAAAACTTTCCTCACGGATGTTAATTTCAGTGATATTGAGATTTTTATTTAGATCAAGTTATTTCACTCGAATAATCTTAGAACGGTTTTAACTGAGATCCTCAGCTAACAGACTGAAGGTCAAATAAACTCAGCCAGCTGTGCCACTGTTTGGTTAGTGATTAACAGTGTGATATATCTGTCATAAGGAATGGGGCCTGGACACCGTGGACGGCCTGGGCTTCTTGCAGCACCAGCTGTGGAATCGGGTTCCAGGTTCGACAACGCTCCTGCAGCAACCCCACCCCCCGACATGGAGGGCGGGTATGTGTGGGCCAGAACCGTGAGGAGAGGTATGGAAAACATCTATTACATACAGACTAAGTCAGACGAAATGTTTTGTGTTAATTCCTTTCATTCATTTCATTCTTACACGTATATTTTTGCCGTGATTGCCAGACTAATGAACATACATATGCAGCTCATTTTATTAAGTTTTTATTACATCCTTTTGTGGAACGTTCATCTCCAGGAATGCTTGTTAGTGCACAACTACCGAACCAAATGCCTGAAGGTGCGAGTGAGAGAGTGTTTCTTCTTTTCTGGTTTATAATTTGCATGACTGACATCCAATTAAAAATAAACATACTAAGGCCTCATAATTACAGAGTTTGCACCCACAGACTCAACACACACAGGCATTGTGGGTATGATGTTGTCGCACCTAATCATGGCAGAATTATGTTTAAACTCCACTGCTCTGAGAATGTGTGAGGTTCCTTAGCAACAGTGTAGTGCAGCCGAAAAATTAGACCTGAAGTGGGGGATGAAGGGAAGAAGGAGAGAGGCATCTGGTGGAAACAGTTGTGGTCCCTGGGCAGAGTCTTTAATCCTTTAGGGGTGCAAGCTTCCTCCCAAACACCATTTACAGAATATACACACACTTGACTTTTGTTTTTGCATGTTTTTTTTCATATTTTCACTTTTCTTAGGGGTAATATTTCATGACAACATTGTGTTTATTCTATGGAAATTAGCACTACATCTATTAGGATGAAAAGAGGACAAAACTGACAAATCACAAATGTCTTTGAGTCTGAGTCTTGACTAGATTGACCAGATTTTAGAAGAGAATTCAACAATAATGTAACTGTATTTGAATTTGTATTTGTATTGCTACTGTATGTTGTTTTTAGCCATTTAACATTATAATTATTTGTCATTTTTTAACTTGTTTTCTTGATCTGTAATTAAATTCAAGATGCCTAAAACACACAGTGAACTTGCAGTATCACTGCAGGTTTTTTAACTTTGATTTTGCAACAGAATTCAAGGCAACAATTAAACTTTTTATGTTTAAGAACTCAATATGACATTTTCACCTATTTTCACGTGGAAAAGAAAAACAAATTCTCAGCAAATTCGTCCAAAATTCACATTAGTTTTGCAACTTAATATTTTTATAGTTGTTTTTATAGTTGTTTGCCAACAACTGTCTGTTTCTGTTTATATTTTTGGGAAGAATTTCTAGGAGAAACATCTTAGATATTTAATCCTTTGGGTAACACAACTCATTCCCTGAGCTATGAAAGAGCAACCGGTGAAGAAATTTTCTTTTGGGATTGGACAAAAAGAGCATTCCGCTGTCTTTTTGGGTCACCATGGAAACGCACGCTCTGGTCTTAAGGCATGACGAGGGCTGAGGATTGATTGTTTTTTTGCAGGTGCCTGTGAAACAGAGGATTTCTGCCGCCTCCTGCATTTTCCATCTACTGTCTTCGGCTTACTCTCTTTATCCAAGGTGTCGATGCCCTGCGGTTTCTGAGTATAAAGACATGAATAATCAGCAAAAAAGTTGCGGAGCAAAGCTTTGAGTTTCGCTTCAGTCTAGCTAATCTAGAAGCCTCTGCGAGTTTTTCACATCGCTCGTCCACTATAATGCAGCACCTCGACCAGCCCAGCGTTGCATAATGGCTGTGAAAACATATCCGGGGTGCGCGACAGTTGCATTTAATGTGGACGAGACCTGTGTTAATGCCCCCAGCATGCTTTGTCAGTTCCTTTAGCGGGACGCAAGTTCGAACCAAAAGAAATCTGCATTCCTATTTTTGTTTAAGTCAGAATTCTTTTTCTCTTCTTCTCTGTCTTTTGTCTGAGCTAAAAGAAGTTTGGATTCACTTGGTAATGTTACGGGAAACTTTTTCTTTGTCTCCGACGTAGCCATTGGGCATCTGTTCAAAGGTATTCAGTTCGTATGTACAGTCACACTTTATTCCCAGTTGGTTGTACTGCTGCCAGATGGCAAAGTCCTCAGCACGCAGCTCCGCTGTGGGTCAGCCGTGGCGAGATGTCCTCCGTTCAGGTTAAAGAAAGAAAGGAAAAAGGAGAGAAAGATCAATTGGCAGTTAAAGTCTTCCGAAGTCCAGAGCACATGATGAATCTCATTTCACCGCTGCTGGGTGTGATTAAGCCTGTATTTCACTCCAACGTTTCTAAATGTGCACATGCCCAATTGTAAGGTGTGCCGCAAGGTCCAGAGCCATATATCTAGCCCAGAACTGTGTAAACGCCCATCCATTTGTGCTCAGAAACTCTCCAAAATAAGACAAAACAGCCTAAAGGCAGAAGAACTGTTGTCGTAACACTCCAGTACTTTGTTCTGCTCGAAATCCATCTGACAAATGAATGTGTTTTTTACACTCTCTCGTTCTTCCATGCACCGTCTCAAATGAGCGTGCGCTATTAATTACCGCTTTTTCTTTGCATTGTTTGCTTCTTCCCTTCTCTTCATCAGAGCAGGGCAAACTTGTTAAACTTGGCAAATCTGTTTTGAATGAACACTATTTGCATATGCAAATTGACAACTGGTTTCCCTTGGCTATAAATCTTTTCTATATGGATCTTTCAAGTTTTTTATTACATGCTACATCACAGCAGGTTTCTGTAATCAGTGGCTCCCTAATGGAAACTGCTTCCTTTAAAAAAATATGTTTTTCTCATATAAAGTTGGTTAAGTTCTCGGCTGTTTAATTTGCACACATACACATGCGTCATTGGACATCTGTGGATATATTTTTTTGGCCATAGAATAAGAGTGGTTGCAGACACAGGGAAAGTCCTCTCATGTATTTCTCTAAAGACATCCTCCCTCATCAATACACCATTGATCATTCATCAGTTCTAAGGATTAATGTCCTTACTGCAGAGACCAGCATTGGCTTTTGACTGTTGGTCCCCAGCTTGGGATTCTTTTATGGCGGTGTCCACACCAGGCTATATAACCAGCATAAACAGCTAGACATCATCAGAAAGAAACGTTAAAAAAATGTTACTGCAAGTTTTTTTTAGAACTTTTAGTGAATGGTAGCCAATGTTCTGAGAATGTTCCCTGTTAGCTGGGTCTGCTTTTGTTCCACTTAGCTGTACATTTACATTTATGCATTTGGCAGACGCTTTTATCCAAAGCGACTTACATTGCATTATACTATACACTTTTTTTGAGTAAGTGCAATCCCTGCGATCGAACCCATGACCTTGGCATTGTTAACGCCATGCTCTAACCACTGAGCTATAGGAAAGCTGCTACTGGTTACTGGTTACTGGTGTACTGGTTCTTGAATCACATCAAATCATTGCTACTTAAACCAATATAGTAATTTACGGTGGTCCGACCTGATCTTTTTTAGCAAGGATCGCCCATAAACATGATGTTTTATATCTAATACAACTGTACAATGACATCTTCCATTATATGAGATCACACGGTTGCTGAATCAATTTAAACAATGACATATTTCACAATCGCTTTTGTGAACGTCTTTCAATAAGGTCATCAGAGGCTTTGGATGTCTGAGGTCAATTTTTGATTCATTTCAGAGCTTTTGTTCCGCGTGTCTTCAAAAGATTTTGCTTTATGATTAGCTTTCTTTTGAAGATCACTGATTGCAGTGAGACCACATAACAGCCGGAATGACTGACTGTGTGTGTCTCCAATCACTGTTTTATACCAGTTACAACTATCTTTCAATTACCACTATTTCTACAGCCCACATGTCTGGCTTTACAAATGGACAGACAGGCCCAGAAAGCCGCCTCTCACCTCTGACCTCATTTAGATAAGACACTGTTCAATCAGGACTCATTACACTGAGGTTAGCTTGGGTATTTCCTGTCCTTGAGGACACTTTTAACTGCGGGATAGTCATTACCACATGTTGCTTGCAGTTTCAACCTGTTGAGTTAAATAAAGTTTCTGCTTGGTAGAAGTAAACCCATGTTTTCATTAAAACAAATTAAGACTAAAATAACACATTTTGTTTTTATTTTATAAAATAAATTGTAATTTACAAAGAAATGTTTTGTTTTCATCTTTCGTAGATACTGCAACGAGCACCTGCCCTGCCCCCCGCATGTCTATTGGTCAGCGTGGTCTCCATGGGAACGCTGCACGGTTCCGTGTGGCGGTGGTATCCAGTCTCGACGCAGAACGTGTGAGAATGGAAACGAGTGTCCTGGATGCAGTGTGGTACGTCTCTACTCGCACACTTCGAATCCAAACATGGAAAATTTAATTAACCAACCTGTTTGTAAGAGCTTTTGTGCTTGAATGTGCAGAAAATGGACTGTCCAGTATATTTTTTGAGAGGGGTGCAGGGTGGGTTACACTTGTCTGATGCAATCCATGCTTAAACTTCTTCTCAGAAACTCTTTTAAATATGTGCTCTGTTTTCGCAGACCCGTTCAATACTGTATGTAAATCCCTCTCTGAGAACATGGCAGGGCTCAGATAGCAATGCTAGAGTAAGCTTGGATTTTCCAGGCATGAGCAAGCTGTGATATTTCTACTTTAGGTTTAAACCAGTCACCCAGTGCCAGTTTAGAAGTAGTCCAGATCACGTGACCACAGTTCATTTTCATGCCATGTGTGGAAGTGGTTTAGGTGGTTAACAGAAAGTGGGGCAGCCCTGAATAGTTCATTTGCTATTTAAACTGTTCCCAGCAAGAGTAACAACTGTTTAATTTAGAATACAAGGACTCTGATCCATAGACACTTGTGAGACATAGTGGCTCAAGAGAAAGTTCAGATGAGAAGTTCCTAAGTTACAATGGTGATGCTTTTTCATCATGTGTGTGTGTTTACCCACAAGGCCAAATGACTTAGAACCGTCGCCATGCTGACATGACAACACCAAAAACACCAATACACCAAGCATGCTAGGAATGCCACAGAAGCTATGAGGGCAACACCATCATTTTCATGGGTGTAGTTATACTTATATATGTTTGTGTGTGGGTAACAGGGTGGTACATCATCTGGCCTTTTTGTGCTATTTTTAGGCTTTTTTAAGCCTTCTTTAAAACACTGTGTGTATCTTGTAAGTTTAAAGTGGTTTATTGTGCGAGCTTCATATTGTTTATTATTTTCTGTTACTAACGCTTGCCAGACGCTGTTATGGTTCACACTACAGCTGTCATCATTTAATAAGAAATTCCCCATTGAAATAAAATATGGTGTTTTGTAGTCTGACGGAAAAATGGTGATTAAAACAATGTAGGGCAGGACTTGATTATATTGATCGGTTATGAATTGAATAGTGACACGAGGTCAAAGAGGCGAAGCAAATTATTTTGTTATTTTGATGAAAGGCAAACTTAACATGTTTTCTATAAATAATGTGCTCCGATAAGTAGAGGTCAACTTTTTAACAAAATATGGTAAATTCTGTTTCAAAAAACAGAGTGAGAGAAAACTGACACTGGAAGAAGACCTAGGGGAGTTTATAATTCGTAGTTTATAACAATGCCTACTGTAGCGCCCCCTATCGTGCCCACATTTTGAGTCTCATAAGTGTTAATAAAGCACACTTCAGAATTGTATCTTTTATTTGATCTTTCTTTATCTTTGATGTCTTGACAGCATTCTGAAAGTTCTTCAATTTCTTCTTTAATTTCTTAATATATTTAAAACATAAAACTATCAACAGATTAACATGCACCATAAAAACTCTGCATCCAATTTTCCCACAGTGACTGCGCAGTGTGAGTATTAATTTAACTCACTCTGAGGTCACATTTTCTCTAGGGAATTTGAACGTTCCATGAGTTTTTCATCACTGTCATCGCACGTCTGGATTGAGTGTGCTGTGCTCTATGCTGCTGACTGACCGATGTGTATTTTGCTGTACTAATAATTGAGACTATTTGTCTTGATGGCCATTGTGGAATGGCCACCTAGCGTCTCAGGTGAGCCATCGGTAATGAATGCAATCAGACACCTGTGTAATGGATTGGAGTTGTTTTCAGTTGTTTTCAGAAACATTCCGTTAGCTGTAGAGCTCTGAGGAGTTTGGGAGCGTCTAGTGTGAAAAGATGTTCCGTGTGAGGTTTGGAACGGCCAATTACAGACAGACACGCACATACTTGCTGGTACACTGACTTTTTGTGTGTGGACACAAAGGATTCAAGGTTTGTTTGTTAGAACGTGCCTGTGTGTATCAAAGAGAGTTGGAGGAAGAACTTGGCCCCATAGGTCTCGGTGATGTAAACGGTGTAGTGGATGTAATGATGTTAAAAAGCCTTGGAGAGCGAAGGTAAGATTACTCATTAGTCAGCAGCTGTCTGGAGAGTAGAGACCAGCAGTGCTCAGTACAGGGCATCCCCTAATCCCTGCTTCCACTACCCATAATGCAATAGTGACGGGCTGAAAGTTTAGGCAATACTGTAGTACTGAGGAAATACACTCGGGAATGGCGAGTGGCAAAGAGGTCAGATAAAGATGGAGAGATAGTGAGATAATGAATAGATAGTAGGAGCAAAAAACACTAATGGAACAATGGAGAATTAGAGAAAGGAAGGGCGGGACAAAGTGAGATTGATGGGGAATTATAGAAATGAAAAATGTGTAGGAGATGAGTAATGAAGGGGGTGACAAAAGTAGTAGGAAAGAGAGCAAACAATACGCCAGTCTGTATTATTCACACATAACATCATTATCTGCAGGAAATATGATTGATGTGCTCGGTTTAGGTCATGTCAAATTTCCATGGACACAGAGAAATTTTAGACAGGCTCGGCGCGAATGTTTCAGACTGCACAGACACGTCGATAGGCATTAAATCACCATTATGTTTTGCGGCCCATATGTAGGCAGTTGGCCAGCTGGTGAGTATTTGGGAAACAACTGCCTTATTGAATCCAATGTAGCGTCACCATCCCACCCGATGTGTCTGAGTGCGTTCTGCTGCATTATCATTTTTAGTTAATACCCTTAAAAATAGATTTCACAGTGGCGCTTTGCGGCGATTGAAATTGTATATGTTCTCTATCAGTTTGCTTATAAGATGTTTTTATTGGAAACCGTAGAAAGACATTTAGAGTATTTGTGATCTTTACAAGACACAACAGTGTGTCTTATTAGCACAATACAGAAACTATTGCTTAATCTAAAGGTTAGCGATGTGAATCAATTTGTACTGCTTGTGCTACAGATGTGAACGATCCTTCAGATCTTGTGGTTTGATTAGAAGTGACATTTACTTTTCTGCTGTTCCTGTAGCTCAGTTGGTAGAGCATTGCATTAACAGGGTTCAATTCCTGACAAAATGTGTAACTTGAATGTACTGGAAGTCACTTTGGATAAAACCTGCCCCAACCTGCCAAATGCATAAAAATGTAAATGTGATCAACATGACATAGAAAGTTCTCATAGACAATAGAAAGTCAATATCATAGACAATATCTGGGGACCATAATTTCATAGACTCCGCTAATGGGGAACGTTTTCAGAATATTGGCTAACGTTCTCTTCGAGTTATCAAAACATTCTTGCAGTAATGTTAGTAGCGTGAAACATATATCATATATATCAAATGTTATTCTTAAGCTGATAGTGGAACATCATAAAAATGTCACGGAAATGTAAAAAAATGTTTGAATAACATTCAAATTGGATATTTTGAATGTTCCTTGAACTTTGGAAATTGTTTGCTGGGGACTTGGAGGATGGGACGTTTTGACTTGGACCAGGAAGAAGCAACAGCTTGTAGTTGAAATTTGTTCATTTGTGGAAGCTTCTGAAAGTTCAGCGGTTCATGGAACATTATAATTATCTAGTAACACGTTTCCCTTTTATCCTCTGAGAAAGTCAGATCTACCATGAAAGAAATTCCCCACGTGCACAGATACAACACTAATTCCTAACACCTCTCTGTTTGGTATATCCTTTCTAGCAAATGAACTGATATTAAATGGAGGACAAAAGCATAGAATCAGCTAGTTTGTATCATACTGCCCTGATATCTACCATCATTAAATATTAACAAACAAAAGTGATTTCGCAACTACAGAGCGTGAAAGCTAAGGCAGGTGGTCAAGCCAGACGTTAAGCAATGACTCAACTTTTCCATGTATTTAACCTTGAGTTTCCACTCAACGTCCATACAAGAGTGGGTGAGGGGAGGGGGGGTGAGGAAGATGGCCGCTTGAGCGCCTGACATCGGCAGTCTCCATCTGACAGATTGACGGATGAACAAAAAGACTTTTATCTTATTTTGTCAAGGTCTGGCAGCCATTCAAGGTCTATAAAGCATAAATAAATGCAGCGAGACTGGACACAGCTTCCCACTCCACCATATGAACATGTGATTTACAGGAAATATACAGCTGCTTGATTTATTAAGGTGTCAGGATATGAATTTGAACGCTTCTGTGCTGGACATTTGTATTAGAAACGCATCATGTTATCATAAATCGTAGGATTGAAAGCTAGTTGTGTCAAGGATACAGGCAGTGTGAATCTCATGTCAATTCTAGAAATAAAACAAACAGATTCAGGGGGGGTGGACGCGCAGACAGCGCTGTTGAAACGCTCTCCAGATTCTCTCCAGAACACTTTTTCATTTGAGCTATTCCGTGCCAGTGAATTTTGGTCTTTTGTCAGTGCTTCAAGCTCGCAGTCAAGTCCAAATGTCATTTTAACTTGCGTAGGACGGCCATATTTTTGTCTTTATTTATTTCCTCGTATTTCACAGCCTTTTTCTCCTCACGGGCAATAAATTAAACTTGATCAATGACCTTTTCTGCCTGACTTGTTTGCTACTTGCCATGTTCAGCAAACTGTGCAATGGAAATATTTCATAGGTGCCTGCAAAATGGCAACGAGACACCAACAGGGCATTCTCAGCATGCTGTCAAATCTAAAAATACAATATTGAGTGAGGGTCTTGCTTCAGAGAGTACGAATTACTACATTTTAGGGCGTGTTCATTTTTTAAAGGAGGCTTTACTGTTTTTTCCATCCTGTGCAACCTAAATTGTCTTTTTGGTCAAACTTTTACTTATTTGTCTTATTCACTATATATTGTATAATACGATTATACTGTAATCGTATTGACCATGAATAAATATATACATTTTTGTGTTATGGGCCAATTGTGATATGTAACAGTGATTGTTAAATAATAATGACAGCATTAAAGCACTGAAGTGTCCCACTGTTGCTATGGTTACCTAAAGTCTAATTTAGTTACTGAAGCATTGTTTAAATTTTAGGAATTCCAGTCCTGTAATACCCTCCCTTGCCCGGATCTGAAGAAGACCACTCCCTGGACACCATGGACACCTGTGAACATCTCGGACAATGGCGGCCACTACGAGCAGAGGTTCAGGTACACCTGTAAGGCGCGTGTACCCGAGCCCAGCCTGCTGGAGGTGGGCAGGCAGCGTATTGAGATGCGGTACTGCTCCAGTGATGGCTCCACGGGCTGCTCCACTGACGGTGAGATCTCCTTCAATCTCACCATTCCTTATTTTTCTATTGACTTCTATCTCTTTTTCTCGTGTCTCATCTCACTTTTCTCTCTGTCTTTGATGGAGTGAGGCTATAGTGACTTTGAGGCAAGCCTATCTATTTGTCTGTCAGTGCAAAAACAACATGATGTGCTATAGTGCCTCTCTCTCCCCTCCTTCCCACCCACCCACTCTCTCTCTCTCTTTCTCTCTCTCTCTCTCTCTCTCTCTCCCTCTTCCTCTCTCTCTGTCTCTCTCTATGTCTCTCTCTCTTTCATTCTCTCTGTCTCTCTCTTACTCCTTCTGTCATTTCCATCATCAGTTTTTGAGGCGAGGTGTTATCCGACAGAAGTGTTCTTGGCCGCATTTGTTTTGGTAATGATGTCAAATCAGACAATGATTTCTCTCTGTGGTCGGGGCTTCCTGTACGGCGAAGTGCTCGTAATTTCATTTGTTTACTTCCCTGCACGTGTGCGCCTGAATTGAGTTTCGCAGCTGCGAGTTAGCTGTAAACACTTGGTGGTTTGTAAACAAGCTGTTAACCGGGATGTTACGAGGGCGTAAGTGGCACCTAAATATTAGATGGATACACAACGGAAATGCAATGAAAACTCCGGCTCCAGCTGAAACCGTAAAGTTTGTTTGTGAGGGATGTTTACATGGAGTCTATAGCGTGCCTCTGATCTTCAACAGCTGTCTGCTGAGGTTTGATTACTGAGATCTCGACAGAAGAGATGCCACACACATTGCTAATGACCAGAGCTGTTTTTATGCTTGTGTCATTGATGCTGTTTTCCTTTGCTTTTCCATCTCACTTAATTCAATAGCGTTTTATGGGAGAGTAAACTACAATGACACAAACCGCTTGGAGCTATATATAGAACAGCACAGAAACATTCGTTTCACCGGTTCTGAGAAGTCTTTTGTTGCACTTAATTGAAAAGGCTGAAATAAAAGAAAACAATATGAACTTCATTTAAAGTTGTAATTGAAACTTAATTGTGAAATGAGCTGCACTGAAACAAAGTACTGCTGTGCCGCAATTGATTTGAAATTGTATGGAGTGGATTCCTCTGACTACGTCATCATTTTATGGTTACTGTAAGACAGATTTACTGTCTACGGCTAGAGTGACATGGCATGAATGTGAGTTAGCCCTTTTCACACCAATTAAAACCCATTTCTTAATATTTTTGAATGAATGTTTAGGGATTTAGCAGCCATCTGTACTTTTTGCTGTTTCATCTACACAAAATTGTCCTGTATTATCTTTAAACCTTAAAGTCACACAAATGTTGATTTTTTTTTTACAGAAAAATGTAAACAAAATGATGTCAAAAAAAACCAAATGGGGCTTTGTGCATCAAAACAAAACTTGTTTGCATGGTGTCATTGCCACCATGCCCTTAGAATTTGGCCAAAGTTTTAAATCAGTTTCAAACCACCTACTGATCAAAAGTTTCAAACAGTGATGTATCCACTTCTAGCCATTTGTCTTTAAAAATAAACTGTCAGGGGTGCCATGACCTCACAAATCTATATGTCCCTAGAAGGAACATTCCATCCACAAATCTACTCAAGGTAAGTTTCACTGGTGCGCTTGGCCTTATAATTGCAGCTTGCAGCTATACAGTTTTATTTGATGTGAGTATTGCCAGCGATCTGTATCATCATGACACTTCAGACTCTCGCATGATTCATCAGTCCTGCATTCGTGTAATTCATAAATATTAAATGCCCCACACTGAAATTAATAATTTCTGCATTTCAACCATTATTTATCTTGAAGCACCCAGCTATAACCCTGTATACCCCGTCATGACGGATGTGCCTCCTAAAGGCTTGCGGTCATTAACTTACTGCATATCGTGCAGAAGCAGCCTATACTGCCATAATCACCTCCACACCAAAGATGTGTGTTGATATCAGTAAAGCCACGAGGGAAGATGAGTTTTGAAATGAATGGGCTGCCACTTGGCTAAGATTTAGCCTCCCATCCTGGCTGGGCCAAATCGATTTGAATCTGTAAGAATCCGTAATCCTGGCTTGTGTGAGGAAAGGTGATAAAGTACAGTGTCTCAGAGCATAAGTTCATGGCAAAAAACATAAAGTTGTGGAACGAGAATACAGGATGTGGTTTCACTGAGGGTTCTAAACTAGAATGCTGTGTCATTCATGATGCAAAGAAAGACCCAAACGTTTACTACACTGAAGTAAAAATATTGCTTTGAAAATTGACAATTTTCAAATTGAAATTGAAAATTGACTGTAATATTATATATATTATATAATATTATATATATTATATAGCCAAAACATTAATCTTAAGTTGTTAGTGGAACATTTTAAAAACATTACAGAATTTAAAAAATTTTAAAAAACATTTTTATAACCAAGCAATGATTTCTATAAAATGTCTAAATTAACGGACATTTAGAAAGTTCCTAGAACTTCCTAGAACCAGAATAACATTTTCGGCATTTTTGTTACTAATGGAAACGTTACGGAAACATTATTACAACATAAAATTGTTAGCGCTGGTGTTTTATTCACAAACCACTGGTTTGTGCTAAATGCACAAAAATAGCACTCTACTGCATTTCGGTGTCTTTAAAATGCCTATTCAAAATGACTAAGTCAGAAAACGTGATACTACTTCCTGGCGAAATTAACGGTTTGTTTCTGCCACCTGTGGAAAGTATCAATTTCATTTGAAGGAGAGTTATTTATTAAATGGGGTCAAAGTGTTGTAGGCTAACTGGGAATATATCCAGGCGTAAATTGCAGTCAAGTGCATTTTTAAGAGCCAATTCAGGTGCCTGGATCTCAGAAATAGATCAATACTGTACAGTATCAGTACAGGATATATGATTATAGTAGTATGCTGCATCCTCCACATCTTTGCAGGCAGCACTGGCCTGCAGAATTGCAACATGCAAATTGCATTCAGTTCCTTGTGGGCGGGATTGCACCATTACCTAATTTGCATAATTATTTTAATGACTCAAGCACAATTAATTTTTTGTGAATTTCTCCAATGATGATGCAATAATAAGATTTGGCATTAGGATCATTTCAAAGCCTTTGCAGTTGTTTACTGAAACTGATATGGTAAATTAATAAACTTAGCAAAAAGCCCCATTACATGAGACCTATCTGGTATCTTGTATACAATCTGTTCATTGATATTCAGCTCGCTGTAGATAAAGTTAACAGGGCTATGGAAGTCACCTTGCTTCTCTGAAGTAAATGTTGCTGTTTTGTAAAGCCTTCAAGGTCTGTGGCCTTTTTTCTGCCTAATGTCAACATTATAAAAGAAACCAGATCGGTATAATCAGCGCCGGCTGACATTTCCAGATTGGAAATGTATTTGAAGTCAGATCTTTTAGTAGGTAAATTTTAAAGCTGCTTTGGGCAGATAAGGTTCCTTAATTTACCAGCAATCTTTTTTCAGGGACATATGAAAGAAGCCATCAGTGTCCAGTGACCGGT
>JAZGTJ010008223.1:0-17500 GCA_036877575.1 Botia almorhae
GTCTGCTCGCCCTCTAAATAAACTTTGGAGTTCAGAAAGGGGGAAAGAGGCTGCAGAGAGCTGAAGTCATCAGTTAGCAGACGAGCACACGGCTGTGAGCAGGCGAGAGGCAAAGATCGTGAATTGCTCGACCGTGTAACTGCGAGCTATCCAGATTGCGTCGGATACAGAAGCCACGTTACAGCAACTCTTTAAATCGGCAAAGTATCACCGAGAGGTTCTGGAGATGCTGCGACCATGATGACGCGAGGACCTCCTACACGTCAGACTCAATAAATGAAGTAACCTTCACACCTGGACGTGCATTGGTGGACCACAGAGGAATACTGTTCAGGGAAGAGTCATTCAGCGGGAGAATCCCACAGCATGCCAATTTAACTTGTTTCCTCGTCCTCATAAGTTCTGCGTAAAGTGCGCTGGATGGAGAACTAATACTTCCGTCGCTTCCATGGAATGAGTACCTTTCTCAGCGGATATCTCTCCGTGGCACGTATGTGGATTGCTTCCAGGATGTCGCTGGCGAAACGGCCCAGGTGCGATTGGGCCATAGCTCAGTTCTCTGTTTCTCTCGCGTCTGAGCACAGCTGGGGCTTCTGCCCGGTTTAGGAATAACACGTTGAGTTTCTGCACCGATCACAGTGCAACGGGTCACAGGTTGGGCGACGACGTTACCATTGACAAGACAAGCACCCTTCCCCTGATTACTATGCAATTACAACTGATCTCCATTGTTTTGATCTTGCATTGTATGGAATACACGAACTGTCAGCATCACGCCTCCAGGCACCGGCTACACAAACGTAAGTTCTGCGCGCTGCTGATCTGACGCTTTACGCACACCTGCACCCAGACTGTCCTTAAACATTTGTGCTCTTGTGTGCATCAACTTAATGACGCGCATCCCAGCTGACGTTTTAATGTTGTGAGAACGTTTTCTTAACGTTTCCATTAAGTAACAAAAATGTTTGTGTTGTTTTCAAAGTTTAATTCAATACGTTCAGTTTTTTAGACGTTCTGTTAATATTATTGCTTGGTAAGAGCAGTATTCAATCATTAGTTAATCAAACAAAAAGTTTTTTTTAAAAAGGCCATTACATAAGAATAACGTTTTTGATACACGTGATATATACAACGTTTACAAAACGTTAGTGCAAGAACGTTTTTGATAACTTGAAAAGAAATTCTAGCCAACGTTAGCTAACGTTTTCTAAACGTTCTCTGTTTGCTGGGATATAGTGATATCACGGTGTGCCTTTTTTTAATTATTCCGCCTCATTTTTAAAGTAGAAAAGTAAAATGATTGTTCCTAAGATAAATAAAAGCTATTGATCTTAAAGCGTATTAATACGACACGGTGATCAGGAGACAGAAACCGTATAACTGTGAGCAAATAAACTCTTTAAAGTTATTTGTTTCATGAATTAACAGTGAAGATGAGTGTAAAATGAACTACAACTTAAAAACCTGAAAATGGAACTTTATACTTTTTTTTTATTTTTATACGATACGGACATCAAGCTGGTTTCGTGTTAATAGACTATTAAATAAACGACACAAGCTGGTTTTCTAACGCTGCTATTTTTAACCAGGTGTGCTCACTGCCTCGTGTAAACATTTGCACAATCAGTGTGAATATACAGTCATCATATTCATAACGTCTCTACGCAAACGTTCACAGTTTTTATACTTTTTGTTGCTCAGCTGTCTTCCAGCATCGACGGACAGTTCAATGTCTTGTTTGGATCGCTCTCTAGTGGCCAATACTTTCCGCAGAAAGCTATTTCTGATGGGCTGTGGTATCGGAGCGGGTCCCTTTTCACTCGTCTGTTTTATTAATGCATTAATGCAAGAAGTTAAAGCTTCCATCCGTAACTTGTTTTGGTTAAAAATAAACAACAACCTGTTATTGTGCGAGTACATAACAGATCAGTGTTCAGAACGGTTTCCTTATCTTACCCTGATTCAAGTTTAGAATGGTGATTTATATTTTGGGCTGTCGGGTCCGATTTTCCGGGAAATGTCTGTTGACGTCAACACACCGTCCGTAAAGTAACCTGCAATTATATGTTTTAAACAGAGATGGCGGTAGAGAGGCAAAGTTACGGACGCCAGCTTTGAAAAGAACAGTACGCATATTTATTTGACTTGTTTCTCTCCCACGAAAGGCAAAAATATTCATAAGTTCATAAATATATTTGGCCTTTATTAGATACAGAAATATAATCTGCCTAGACTTTGAAACAAGCAGTGACTGGGACGTTTTGTGTTTTTTTGTGTGTTTATTCAGTAAGTGAATATCTGAACTACAAATAAGTTTGCAAAGGCACGATTAGAATGAGTGTATAGACATGTGGACTAAATTAGTGAATGACAAAGGCAATTTTGGGTGTCAGGGAGCCACAAAAATGCCATCATGACTGTGTAACACTCGCTGGCTAGTTTTTTCCACTACATTTTTTCCTTTTATATACTGCAGTGATAATGAGGAATTTCAAATATGAAAACATCCATATTTTCTCTTGAAAACTCAGATGATGCCAGAATGGAGGTTTGTGGTTTGGACATTGTCTCGAGCATATAAAAAATACACGTGGCATAAAAAAATGTGCGTCTAATCAGCACACATCCATCAGTTGTGCCCTGATCTTAATTTGAAGAGGGAACCATTTTGGTTATCCTTAAAGACAATATTTCCCTCATTACATTCTATTTTTAAATTGATTTTGATATTCCAAATTGTAAAAAATAACTACTGAGGTTTATATGCACATCGATCCACTAGGCTAATCTGACCTGTGTCAGTGTGACTAACACAAAACAGCTAATGATAACTCGTCAGCTCATTCATAAGCACCAGCCATGATCAGAGACCGCTAATTAAGAGACTTAGGAAACCGCAGTGATGGACAGAAACCCGGGTCGATGACCCGAACAAATTTATCAGTTCGCAGCGAGTGACCAAACGGACACCAGACCTCAGACATTTCCTGCCTTCTGTTTGTCTCCTAGCTCAGTGTTAACAAGTGTAAGCCACAGGGCTTGGATTTGTGCATGTGAAACATTCACCTTTTAAATGGCAACATTATTTTGCACACCCTTCGTTAGAGTGGTATGTTTTCAAAGTCAAACGAAGCACTTTATAATGTTCCATCTCAGACTATGAGTTCAGCGTGTGTATTTGCAGTTCACGCTGTTGTTTTCTGTAAATGCCAATGGCTGTACGTTGCGTATCTACTGTAATGTAACTAATTTCCTTGTGAACAAAATCACGGCTTTTAGTCAATTATCTTTGCTTGTGTGTGGCCTCCCCATGTTGTAAAGGTCCCAGGAAATTCATTGCGTCGGCCTGCCTCATCGACTCAGACCGCAGGACTTCGGGCAGAGAGTGAATTCTGTTGTTTAATATCGATGTCTGACATTTTGTTATTTAATTAAGGTTCTGCCTCTTTACCGATAGATTCTGGGAACGCTTGTTTTTGCGGTCAGCGAGTTTAAACCGTGGCGAAGTGATTTCGAACGTTTTGATTTCAGGAGTGTTTGTGCGGTGGTTATGCAAGCTGACCCAGGGGCTGTGGCAGCCGAGGGCAGGCAGAATTCCTCTGTGGAAAGGGTTCTGTGAATTAAAGAGCTTTGGCAGGAACATATGTGGGCAAATGGACAGCAGTTGTAAAGATTGCTTAGATATGTCAAACAGAATATCCTTGATCTATGGCAATCTGGCGGCCAAGACTGAACTCTGGGATTCAGGGGAGGAGAATGGAAAAAAACAACAACGATGCCCCAGTCCTGGAGTACAGAATGTAGAAAAGAGCAGGTTAAGAACAGCTTTCTGCTGCAGTAGCACTGCAGGGATAAACGTACTGACTGTGTATTTGTTTACATCTAAGCACATAAGCTTTTAGGAGATCTTCTGAGAGTTTGTTGAAGTTTGGATTGTAACACAACATCTGTCTATCTGTCTGTTGTCTCCGGCAGCTTTGCTTACTTTCTACTGCTGTATTTTCTAAATTGGCTGATGTCTGTAGAAAGCCCAAACCCTTAATGTGTGGCATTCTTTTGAGCCCTATCATTTCTAATTACACATCAGTGAAAGTAGGAGCTATCTGTTACCTCAAGTTGAAGTTGACATCAATACTCATTTTGTCCGTGTCATGCCCTCATCCAGATGCCATGAGGCCAGATCTGCCCCTTCGACAATCCACAGCCTTTACCATCTAAAAATGACCTGGGAGAGACAGCTGGAACCAATTGACATCAATCAGAGATTCCTGCTGTAATAGCCAAGACGCAACTTCCATTTTGTATAATGCCAAATGTAGTGAGAGTACTAGACTGTACTTTACAGGATTTAACACACAGCAGTTAATTGTGGTCCTTTAATTTGACTGAAAGCAGAGTGAATATATGTATATATATATATATATATATAAAACAAACAACCTACAAGTATATTTTTAAAGCTTCTATGGTTTTTGTTAATGTTAGTTTTTGCATTTTAAGGTGTTCATTGTTCGGACCGAATACAATGATTGGACAAACTTTTTTTGGTCCTGTGCCTTCCACCGAAGAGATAATAGAGCATTATATTTAGATATATACAAAGACATTTAGACCATTTTACTTAGTGATTGCTACCAGGATGTGAAGAGACTTTCAACCATCACAAAAGGTGTTTCTGGAAAAGATCGCCTGCCTTTGACTGTGCTTATATCAGAGAATGTCTCTTTCTCCTGCAAGAACCCGAACTCTTCAAATCTCAGGACAAAACACTGAGGCCACGACACATAAACATTATTAACGAAAACATACTTTCACTCTTACTGTATACAGTAAACAGAATACAGTAACAGAAACACCATCTCTTTCTGTTACCCAGTCACTCAGTCCAAGAGAGTGTCGGGCGTGTCACAATTCTGTCATTATGGAGTAGATGTCACTTTAAGAGTCTATGAAGTGAGAGTGTTTTCTAAATATGCCACTGGGAGGTTGAAAAATCTCTTTGTCATACATTTGTGGTGGGCCACTGTAGCGCGCTTTCTCTGCTGGCGGTCTCTGGCGGAGACGAGCTGATTGTCGCCGCGAGGTCGCTCTGTCCGCGGGCTTATGAACACGAAGGCTACTGTGCTGCTGTTCGCGTGCAAACTCCGGTATGCAGTGTGTCTCCGTTGATTAGGTTCTTTGCCGGGAGAATCCACAGATGACTGTGTTTCCTGTCGTGTTTATTATTACACTACATTATGGTCACTGTTGTAGCCTTAATTGATGCCTCAGTTCTTTTCTTGGTGAACCTGGAAGCGTTTAGCTTTACCCAGCGTGGCTGTTTGCTCTTATAAATGTTGAGAACTTCCAAAGACCCGCATGCCAAGTATGTTTTGAAGGTGCTATTACTACGTTAGCAAGACTGGCAGAAAAAAACGCGAGGCTTTCTGTTTTATTTTCATGTGTCTACTTTGAGTTTTAGGAACACACACTCCAGATTCATATGCCTCTTGAAATGTGACACTGTTTTAAAGAATGTGTTTTCAGTGTGTACATTGCACATATGAGTACCGTCTTGCAATTAACTTACACTGAGGCAACTGAGAACCATTGATTTATCTAAAAAATTGGTCCATATATGGTGCTATCAAAACACGGACCTGTTAGTTTAAGCATCCAGATCATAGTTGGACATTAGTAAAAATAATAATAGTATAAATTTGATTCTGGTTGATAGTTGTGTAATATTGACAAATGATTTTGTGATAAATATTGTGTTGTTGTGTTCCAAGCTAACAGGGAACATTCTCAGAACATTGGCTAATGTTCTCTAAGTTAATAAAATCAGTGCCATTGCAGTACTGTTGGTAGGACTTTTTAATGTTAAATCATTATTCATATTTTTGTTAGTGGAACGTTTTAAGAACAGTACAGCGTTTACAAATGTTAGAATAATGTCCCGGCGATAATGTTAATACAACATTTAAAGAACTGGACGTTTTCAACCTTCCTGGATTTAGAACCTTCCTTATTTAAAACAACAGTTGAATGTTTTTGTTACTTAATGCAAACATTAGGAAAACGTTCTTACAAGGATAATTTATATTTTACACACATTGCAGGTATACGTGCTCTGATCACACGTTCTGATGTATAAATTCTGTTTCCATCACAGAGGGTTCAGGGGTGAGTTCCCAGGGCTGCCCGGGAGGCTGTCAAACCTGCTCGGTTTACAATGGCTGCCTGACGTGCAAACCCAAACTGTTTATTCACCTGGAGAGGGACGGCATGAGGCAGATCGGCGTGTGTCTGGCCTCCTGCCCCAACGGTTTCTACGGCACCCGTTCCCCTGACAGAAACGACTGCATAAGTAAGACACATGCTTTCGCTCAGCATATTTACACTCCAAAGCTCTTTAGGTTCTAGTTGCGGTAATACAGTTACAGGTGTTTGACATGAAAGCTGCAGCTTTCGGCTCTCCGCTCATGCAATGGCGTAACGAGTGTGTTATCTGTTTTTCAGAGTGTGGGCCAGAATGCGACTCGTGCTTCAACAGGAACTTCTGCCTGCGCTGCAGAACGGGCTCCTATCTGCACAAGGGCAAGTGCATGGAGAGCTGTCCAGATGGGCTGGTGCCCAATGATAGCAAGAAAGAATGCGTACCTGGTGAGTGGGACCACCTCCGCGTTCACACTGCACCAAAATCTGATTTGCTTTTTAAATCAGAACTCTAGAACTGTGTGGCCACACTGTCGTTTTGCGAGTGATGAAATCTGATTGTAGTTAATGTCTGCTGTATCTATATCTGTTGCTATAGTGATGATAATAGCCAGCACAATATCCAGACATTCTCATTTACTCATTCATTTTTTATGACATACAGACCATAATACCATAAGGACACTTGCAGTTCAATCTCAAACCAAAAGTGTGCAGTGATGTGGTTTGGAAAAAATCAGATTTCATGAATATCTCTTCAGTTCAGACTACAAAAATCTGGATTTGAGGACACTGTGACAAAAAATCGAATTCAAACAGTCACACATTGAGTGTGTCGAGCTGTCAGCTGACGGTTGTGTATGTGTGCTGCTTTTCCAGCATGTCCTGCAGATTGTGACTCTTGTCAGAACAGTGACACATGTACACACTGTTTGCCGGGACACTACCTCCTGCACGGACAGTGTCATCACACCTGCCCAGACGACTTTGAGCCCAGCAACCAGATTATGGAGTGCATCCCTACAGGTTAGTTAGCAGCATACACCTGCCCCAGAGTCCAGTACTGCTCAGTGTGTATAGCTGTCATTGACTCATCCTTATAAACTGTGTTGCAGTGCACTGTGAGGTTGGTGAATGGAGCGAGTGGGGCCCCTGTTCACGCTCAGGAAAAACCTGCGGCTTCAAAAGGGGCGAGGAAACCCGGACCCGAAAGGTCCTACAAAACCCCACGTCTAAAGGGAACCCGTGCCCCCTGGTTTCTGAAAAGAGGGAATGCTTTGTCAAAAGAAGAAGATGTAAGTACCCAGCTAAAAATGTTAGGTTGTAAGAACGTTTCCATTAAGTAACTAAAACATTAAAAGTGTTATTTTGAACGTTCTAGGAACGTTCAATGTTTAGATGTTGCATTATTGTTTGGTTATAAGAATGTTTTCCAAACATTTTTTTAATTCTGTAACTTTTTAAAACGTTTCACTAACTACAGAATTACATTTTTGATATATATGGTATATACGATGTTCAGAAAACATTCTACAAACATTACAGAAAGAACTTTTGATGACTTTTGATATTTGGTAACTTAGAGAGAACTTTTAGAGAAAGTTAGCAAACATTCTGAGAACATTTTCTGTTAGCTTAGTCATCTTATGGTTAATGCTCTGGTTGGGCCGTATCACCATTGTGCCCTTGAGCAAAGCATGTAACCCTGGATTACTGCAAGAAAAGCACTTTTGGCTGTAAAGGGTCGCCCTAACGACTAATTACTAGTCCTACGTGACTAGTCACGTGACTTATTTTTCAAGTCAGTAGACAGGGCAGAACTAGTTATATGTCTAAGTTTAATTCATTTTTATAGTATTATATTTAGCACAAACTCTAAGTATTGGCAATGAGAATCGTGGTGCCTGCCTTAGCAAACAAACCAATTATGGGTAACCTGATTTTATTGGTAAGCCGTTACCCAGTTTCAAATTTCAGTGCAAAAACATTGACTGCACTTCATTATCATAAAATTGCTTGTTTTGCATCGCCTTGAATTACAAATGCAGGAGCCAGAAACATTTTCTAACCAATGCAAAACAAATACATGGAGTAGAGTCAAGCATTGACTTGAGTTGTTAGCTTAGCCATATTTGGACGGTTGTGTTTAGCATGTTTATTTGTGTAATGGTATTTGTGGTACTGCTTTATGACAGACAGCAGGCCAGCTCGACACTCCATCATTCTCTACCTCATAAACACTCAGGACCTCAGAAAACAGAGGAAGAACAGAGAGGAAAATAAAAGAGCTGAAATTAAAAAGAAAGCGGATCTCCAACTCTGTAGAACAATGAGAGTATGAATTTTCATGCTGGTTTATGTTGATCTAACTGTTGGACCAGCAAATCTGCACTGTTCACCAGCACAACTTTGTAGATTTTTTTTAACTAATTAAAGGGATAGTTCACCCAAAAATGAAGAAACAGAAGAAAACAATGATACTGGTTTGGGAATGTCATCAGTTTAAGTAAATGGGTGAGTTAATCTTTTGGGTTAACTATCCCTTTAGGAAAGTATGATAGGGACAACAGCATCCATGATAACATACGTACATATGCTGGTAACCAAGTATGCTGAAAGTTGTGTTCGCCACACCATCTGTTGAATGCAATGCAACGCAATATATGCAAGAATAACTTTTCGTGCAGCGTTGCATGTTAAATATAAGCAAGGAGTCGTGCAGTGTTGATCTGCCGGGTGCATTTCACACTGCAGGCTCTGGTTATTGACCTCACCACTCGTCTGTGATTACCCAGCTGCCCCGACTCCTGGAACATCAACTGAGCCCTAATTATCTGCTGGGGCTTTGTCCTGGCCATGTTTATGTTCCACATACACCCAATGGGTCAGTGGTCCGACCCCCCGCCAGCTCCGAGTAATCCCAAGCCGCCCTCTGACATTGATACATCTTTGTTCCCCCATCCATCCCTAAAACACACACATGCAACTGCTTTGCTTGTTGTTGCTCCCCAGCTAACAAGGAACGTTCTTAGAAAGTTGGCTAACATTCTCTCGAAGTTCTCTTTTTTGCAGTAATGTTAGTAGAACGTTTTTTAATGTTTTATGTCATATACTAAAAACATTATTCTTAAGTAGTTACTGGAGCAACAAAAACATTACAGAATTTTAAAAAATATCTTCCTATATCCAAGCAATAACATCTAAAAAACTCGACGTTTTGAACGTTCCTAGAACTTTCCTAGAACTTTCGGAACAACATTTTTAATATTTTTGTAACGTAATGGAAACGTTAGAAAACTAAACAAATGCCTAAAATTGTTTGCTGGATCCATCCAGATCACTCTGGTTTTCCACCAAACTTTTTATTTGTTTATCATTCAGTTTTTTCTCTATTCCTCCTGATCTTTCTCTATCACAGCTTGCTGAAATGCTGCGTAGCCGTTCTGTGCTTGGCACGTCTTTTCCTCTTGTGCATCACAGCTTCTGCTTACAGTCAGAACACGTACAAGCCATTTTTATGTGCCGCTTGCAACTGTGTGAGTTTGTTGGTGGGCGTAAGAACGATTTGAAAAATGAGACATCAACAAAAGTTTGATAATCATCCGAAAAAAGGGGGGTAAAAGGTCAGTTAAAACCACTGCTACCTCCCAGGGTTGGTTGACTCTTACAGAAAAGTTCAGTGGTGGTATTGAAGAGGAATATTATGGAAACATAGTACGAGCATTTATATAACCATTATATGGTAACAGATGTAGTTTAATATATGCGGAACTGAATGATTACCACATTTTTGTATTTCACCGATAGTCCAAGAGGGATAGAATATACAGTTTGTACAGTATAAAAAACATTGCGTTTATGGATATGAATGTCCTCATAAAACACAAGCCTGTGTATGCGTGTGTGTAGTCCAATCACCCACTGAACTTTCAGCCTCTGTATGAAGCCCCACTCACTTCTGCCCTGCACACTAGCACCGACCTCCCTTAGGGAGAGCAGTCATCCTGGGTCTTTAAAGAGCTGGCATTCCTCCTGTGGGACGAACCAGAGCCCTTAATCCCTGCCTGGCTCCTGCCAAAAGCCTCCGGACGACAGCACGCCTGCTGGGGAGGATGTGAACCCCCCCACCATCCCCGGGTTCATTTATAAAACGGTGACCCACTGTGCTCGACATCATCTCCCCTTTCAGCCACCCCTACCTCTGCAACCTTAAATACAGATGATTTGGGCCGTCAGGGTTGATTTTGGATCGTTTCACATTTTATTGACTGTGCAACAGTTACGTCCCTGTATTCCATCTGGCTGGACACACTCGTTACCCTCTCATCTCCTTCTCCAAGATCTCCTCCTTCTCTAGCCTCCCAATCACTCTTTCAAGAATAATGTATAATCATAGCCAGATGACTCATTTTTCATATGTTGAAACATCTAGATAGACGCAACTATGAAATTCCAAACGCGCAAGTTCCGTTCCAGGCTTGCAACATATCTTAAAGGAGTAGTAAACCGCAGTTCACTCATTTACCCAGTTTGTTGATGACACAAAAATGATAAATATATCCATTTTCATTTGGCTTTTCAGAGGTACATGTGAACTTGTGCTCATACGCAGTTGTAATGCTTTAAAATCCAACTCCCAACTTTATCCTGCTAAAGCCCCCATCAAAACGTCAATATACGGTACACCAAACATTTGTTATATAATTATTTCAAGGCCAAATCATCTGCACTAAGCAATCCATAATAATTATATAGCTCTACACTCCCTATATTCTGCTGTATGACTACTGTACTTTTACTTTATGGCATCTATTTTTATTACTTATTTTTATTACTCCTAAAACGTTTTAGGAGAAACATAAAAGATAAAGTCACTAGAGCTATTCAAGAACATCATTCCTGCATCTTCTGCAGAAGTGGTAACTGGATGACGATGATGTGCTGTGTTTCTTGTTGATGCAAGTCATTGCCTGGCAGTTTATTAAAAGCGTTGACAGCCTTCCCGCTCTGAAAGGGTGCCGGTGAACTAGAGCTGTGCAATCAATCATAATTAATTTTCAATTTCAGTTTTGGCTTCCAACGATTACGAAACAAAATAACTGAAGTAAAATGATCATCGTGCCACATTCCGCTTCGCATTATAAATGCGAAATAAAATGTTATAAATCTATTTTTTATTTTTATCAGTTGTTATAAAGACAAGTTTTTGTGTATTCATTTTTTTTAATTCAGCAGATATATTTTCCAATGTCAGTAAGTAATCCTGTTAAATAATCATAATATCAATATTAGCCTAAATAATCATGGTTATGGTTTTTGTGATAATCAAGCAATCTTACGGTAAACATATCTATAATAATCTCGACAACACAGCACTCTGGTCGTGTTACGTCTCAGTCTGTAGGAAAGGCAGAGGATTAAGACTAATCCATTGATCTCCAAATCGCCACGACAAAGAAAACAGTGTGTGCAAAGGCAACTTCCTGTGTTTAAAGAGACGGGATAGCGAGATGTGAGGTGACGACAGTGAGTGGAAGGGAAAAGTGTGTGCGCACATGTGTGTGTTTTGATCGGTCAGGCTCTCCTCATGAGTCAGCCCGTACAGAATGCGCAGTACAATCATAACAGGCCTTGTGAACTCATTTCAGTCACAGACTATCCTGCCTCCTCACGGGTGACTGTCGGAAGACTAAACAGCAATGCGTGCAGCGGCCCCCTATCGCTCTGGCCGGACCCCAGGAATGCGTGGGTCAGCGCAGGTTCCAGCGGGCAGAGAGTCGCGCTCCCCGGCTGATTAATAGAGTCGGCGTGGGGGGCTGATGGGGGTCAGAAGCGGGGGAGAGGGAGCTGTGCACCTCAGCATTTTTTCAATCCTCATTCGGGCGCACTCGCTCACCGATAAGCCTCTGACAATGATGGAAATTGGCTCGCTGTAAGAGTTGAGCAAGAGAAGATAAAGTAAAATTAAAGTCACCCTGAAATCAAAATATAGTGTTTTTTATGGAGTATTACAGTGTTTGTTGTAAATGATTTATTTGTGCACAAGATTAATTTCTTTAATTTATGGATCCTCATAATCTTTATTCAAAATCTGAAAATGTACTTTCCTCTCTGGAACGTCATACTTTCTCTGATGATGTCAGTTTGGTGGTTTGGGTGGAGCCAGAGCCGTTAACCACTCCCCTCTAACTGTCGTCTACGAAGTTTAAAACGCCTACTTGTCTAAAGCCAATCAATTCCCAGTAGAAAAGACAAGCCACGCCCTCCATTTTTCCGCTTTACTTTGAATGATGTCAGAACACCGTCGTTGCAACTTCCAGTTCATGCGAACTCTAACAGAACTTTTATTTTAAAGTTTTCTATTTTTGACATCGCTCAGCAGTGAAGAGTTTCATCTGAACAGCGCAACAGCTTAAAACAGCGAGACCGGTTTATCTGTTCTTCGCTTTTTTCAAGTGTCAAGTGTTCAGCTGGGCAGCTTCACCTCGGTTGCTCTGCCTGACAGTTTTATTCCAAAGAGACAAACAGTATTATTAATTGCAGAAACATTATTCCTGGAAGAAACTCACGGACCTGTTGCTCAAGAGCACAATGGTGATAAAGTTTGTGATTCTGCAACTGATTGATCACCTGGGAGTAACCTTTGCATTTCCAGTGAACAGCAAAAATTCTGTTATTATTTACTCACAAAAACATTAAAACCGGACAGTCAAAACGGCAACTTTTTAGATGTTGTATTAACTATATTAATTGGTTAAAAGAACCATTTTATTTTTTCATTTTTTACGCTTTTAAGCTTTTTTTTAAGAACTTAAAAATAATGCTTTAAAAAAATATGATGTTGAATATGATGAAAAACATTAACTTACTGCAAGAACATTTTTTGATGACTTTGAGAGAACGTTGAGAGAACTCTCAGAGAAATTTCAGAGAACGTTAGCCAACGTTCCGCATTAGCAGGGTATTCCTTTAAACATGAATCAATCATTCTCATTTAACAGCATGAGGACTTGTGAGATGGTAAAGCTATTCAAGACTGTCATCTTGTGGTAGACCAGAACACAAACATCATTCAAAGCCCCAGATGGTTCTGCTGTTTCACTACTTAATAGATGGACCTAATAACTCATTCAACCTGGATTCCATCAAACTCTAAATAATCAATGAAAACTACTTAGAAATGTAGTGATGATTACTGGAGGGATGTCTCTCAAGAACAATGACTGAATGAGTAATACCATCTGGAGCTGGAGAGGGATGAAGGATGATGGGAAATCACTAAAGTCTGATTAATAGAATGATTTGATTGAACAAACCTGCATGAGAAATAAATCTGTCCAGACGCTTGCCAAACTCTGTCTGTTTAGTGTGATTGATTTTTGATTAATGGTCATGTGGCTCTTTTTTCTCAAAGTGTAACGTACTGTCTCCTAATCAATCTTAGTATGCAGTTACAATGTGTGATAGTTTATTTTATTTCAAATGTGTCCCATAAAAACAATGATTTGTTTGTTCGAACGTGCCAGCCTGACATAGCAACTTGGCGCAACCAATGATGTGAGTTTAGGGGCAGTACTGTCTGTTTGTCTGGCCAATAGTAGATGACCAGTGGTGAGTGGCATATGGTCTGGCAACAGGCGCTCACGGTTTCGAAATTTCTCTTTGCAGGTAAGCCAGGAAAAGGCCAGCGGAGGGGAGAGAAGAAGAAACGCTTTAACCTGCAGGAGAGAGAGAACGTCGAGGCTCGTCGCGAAAGGAAGAGAGAGCGAGAGAGGGAGTCCAGCGACCGAGAGGACTCGGAAAACAGAAATAAAACAGAGCATCGTCGCCGGCGGGAGCAGAGCAGAGACACTGGAACAGTGTAGAGAGATACTGCTCCTCGTTGCTCCTCTGCCTGTCTTTCTCCTATTGGTCCATATCACCCCAACCACCCTCTTAAGCCCTCGCGGAGGGGGTGTTGCTGCTACCTGTATAATTTAAATGTATACTGTATATGCACAAGAGAGAGGGGCGCTTGTCATCCACGCCGTTGCCGACTTAAAGAAAACTCTCGTAAGGGGGCACCCTTTATTCAGCAGGCCCACACCGGTGCTGGATTGAGGCTGAACTGCATACCGTGAGGCATTCAAGAAATACCAGTCCAATGATCCATGGAATGGGTTTTTAAGGGGGTCCAGGTACAGCGCTGTATCATGGTTTGAATGTAGGTTTTTGAGACAATAAGTAGAGTTGTTGTATAAACGTCTGTCTTTTTTGGCTGAATAAATTAAATTGTGGACATTGCCTGCCATCGACGGCAGTGACTGCATGCTGATGGGTGTAAACATGGACCAGGCTGAATGAGGAACTGGCTTTCTTAATACTGGATGAGCATCAACACTCTCGCTGCAACATTTTATTAACGTTTTCTCAGAACAAAGTGTTGATTTGCCTGTCTATATAAACAGGATCTGAGCTTTTCCTGAAGCCACCCGGAAATCAAAAGCACCTGTATGTCAAATAAACAATACTGAGTTTGTATTTGTTTGTAGTTTCTTGTTTTAATAACATGAGATAATGTTTCTTTGTGTTTAAAAAAAACATAGATTATCCGTACATGACACTATTGCATGATACAAAGTTGAGATATTAAGAAAATTTCCAATTATAAAGACTTTAATATACTTTAATATATTTTACACCTCAACTTTGTATAACATGTAAAAGGGAAAATGTGAACGTTGTCATGACAACCACAACAGAACAGATGCCCACATTGGGAATAAGTATATGGATTAATCTTATCTAAAGCGTTTATAGTAAGTATAGTACATTTACAGTAAAACATCTGCATCAGACAGAAACCAAAGATTACCAAAATGTCTTCCACATTCATTTTTTTTTATTTTTTTGACTCCGAACACATTTAACGTTTTTGCTAATCTTAGCTAATCTCCGCATAGACACTGAATGATAAATCTGGAATAATTTACAGCCGAGCAAATCAGTCAATAGACCAATAAATGTTTATATTGTTTGGCAAACGTGGACGTACCGTCTTGAGTCATCGTGCGCTTGTTCTCCAATCCAGCAGATGGCGGTGACGGTGATCGTGTGCGCCCATGAGGGCATTGATATGTGCACGAAAAACGACAGAAGACAGATCTGAAATGAAAATGTAACTTTATCACAGTGAACTTAATACAAGTGAACTTAACACAGTGACATAAATACGATTGCATGTAGTGTTTTTTCTCTTAATTTCTCCTAATTCTAATAGGGAACAGACGGATTCGCATTTAAGTGAAGGAAACTTTATTAGCTGTTTTCTAATGTGGTAATTAGTTGCTTGACACTTGTTGTAATCTAGCATGGTGTGGTTTTATGATCGGATAACGTGCAGACGTTCGGTTACAACGTGTCTTAGTTTTAATCATAACGACAGTGACGGGTAAGTTAAATGTGAGTGAAAAAACACTGAAACCAGACGAGACGGAGAGACTCAAAAACGACGATCTTCAAGCAGAAGAAACCCGAAACAGGTGCTTTGAAAAACTGGGACTTAATTTATTTACAAAATACGAATTTTTTCAAAGACAAACACTGGACCACCAGAAAGTTAGATGAGCTTAAAAACTCCAGAGGGGTAAAAGATCGTTTGTACATTTACTGTAATGAGACATTAGTTTTCAATCCGCATCATTTATTTTATGATTCTTTTAGTCCGAGAAATATTTATGTCTAAGATAATTTCTTCTACATCTGTTGCGTGGATTTCAATAGGTTTTAAAAGGAGGGACCTACTGCTCCAGAATAAGATGGAATGCATCATTTGGAATCAACAGAACAACCTACTGCCCATGTTTTCCTGTTTCTCACCTCTGTTTTTGTAGTGTAGTAAGAGATGTGATCATTATAATGAGGCATGTAACAGTGTTCTGATGAATGCACTGACTGAATATTGTGTTTTCCTGTTATATTCCACTTTTATTTAACATTAAGCTCTCACAATATCATAATTTATCCACATTGATTGATGTTTACAATCTTGCAGAACTACCACTGTCCATGGTGCTAAATTCATCATGTTATTAAAGATACTCAGAAAACAACTTCATTTAGAAAGAAACAATTTCTTCAAAAACAATGTAAACTGATGTTCTGCTAACGGTGTCTTGGTGTGTTCATTTTCTCAATAACACGTGATTCCAATCAATTGATATTAAAAGGCCTAGTGCTCCAAAACAAGCTGGAAAATCTTTTTAACCCCAAAGAACAAACTACAAGCTTCTGTGTATAATTATTTGATCTATATGTTCCATTTTTCCATTACCGTGTTCTGTGGGGTTCTTCTCTGACACGTCATCCAGTTCATGAACATACTACAGTTCATCATTGAACAATCGTTTGCTTTTTATGTTTAATTTCTAAGATGTCTGTTATAAGATACATAAATTACACCTTAAAAATGAATTGTGCGTAACTTGATAAAAAGAACGTTGGCAATATCAATTTAATTATTGACGTTTTAATATCAGCAAGATACAATTATTGCATTAAAAACATTTTTAATTATACTTCACTATAAACCAGTAGAAAATATTAAAGCGTAAGTTTGCCATCCTAAAACTCGTGTCCTTTCATTCCTGTCCGTCCATCCGTACATCTGCAGCTAAAAACAGCACCTCACGAAGCAGAAAGGTAGGGAGGAGACCCTCGTTTTGTAGATCGTAGCTCCGCCCCCTTTAGGGTAATACCATTCAAAAATATACTATCAAAATAAATTAACAAAGCTATTTAAAATAGGTTTTTAAAAAACAAATACAAATAACCGTTACTGACACTTATTGAGAATGGCATATGATGCTTTTGCAGTTTGGCAAACAGCAATCGTAAAGGATTATTAAAAATCTGCGTGAGTCCTGTATGACTGAGGTAACTTCCCCTGTGACGTCATCTCCAAACGTAATCGCCCGTCCTGTTAGGTTGCACAACAGGTATAAAAGGCCCAGATTCCCGCCACGCGTGTTTGGCAGGTGTGTTGAGAAGTAGTACGTAAGTATGTTTGTTATGCACGAGTAAAAATATCAACCCTAAACCTTTGTTGGCATTTCGTTCTTAAGTACTTCATGTAGCTAGACAACTACCGGAAAAAAAATATTCTTTACGTGTGTCTTGTTATAAACTTTGCTACTAACACGTGTGAGCTTAAGTGGAAGCAATAGTTTTACGCTAATCGTTTTATCCCGCGTTATTAAATGCTTAACGCGGCTTTAAGGCCTAAGATGGTAATCTTGGAGGACCAAGAATCCAGTGTGTTGCC
>JAZGTJ010008224.1:0-21375 GCA_036877575.1 Botia almorhae
GCCCCACTCTGCGCCGCGCAGTAACTGATAAGGGACAAAATTGTTTATCTTGTGCGGAACATGTTTCATGAGTTTCTGCTTTCACACTTATGCTCTCTCTTTAACTCTTTATCTAACTCTCTGTTTTCTGTCCTCAGGAAACCCTCCAATGTTTAAAGCACCTGCCCAATCCTTGGCCAACATACCTGCAAAACCTTATCATTTCATATCAAAATCCTCCCTTCTAATCTGTGTGCTCATATACTGTGCAGGACAAAGGTCCCGTTTTCTCCTGATTGTGTCTGTGACATTACTGCGTGCGTGTTTTATTACTATATTATTTTAAGATGTAACGATCAGCCTCATCGACTGAGTTACCTGCGATAAAGAGACATTAGAGACATACAGCAGTTATAGATTCAATAAGATGAATGTATTCACACTGAACTTTAGTCAACACAAAAAACTCAGATTGTTAAAAGCATGACATACATTTTATACCATGGTATACCATTACAGGTATGGGTAGTCTAGTAGTGCCTGGATAGATGGTCCTGCTCAGAATGTAACAGAGACAACAAGCCATACACGTTAGTTAAGGCCTTCCTGATGTCTTTGATGACTGGTAGGTGAGTTCTGTACGGTGGAGCAGCCCGTGATGAAGTGTCCAAACTCTGTGACACATCTTCTGATGAGGTAGATGAGGTTCTCTTGAGCTTCCCTTGGAACTCCCATTGTGCCTTTTGCATTATGACGATTTTAAACATTATGATTTGAATCTCTGCATTGCTTGAAATTATGTGTTGACTGAAGCTAGATTATAGTCCCTGCACCAAGTCTCTGTTGAAGCTTTGTACGGTAGTGTTGTAAGCAAACTTAATTGTGGGATCGCTTACATGTGCATAGCTGTACGTAGTGCATAGCTGTATAGTACATAGCCCTGTGGCAGAGAGAAAAAATATGGATTTGAATGTTCCTTTATTTGCTTTGAAGATCATATAAAGTGACTTACAGTGTATTCAAACTAGACATTTGAATGAGTATATGAATTTCATTGTTACTGAACCCATAACCTTTATGTTGTTAACAACATGCTCTACAATGTGAGCTCCAGCACAGTTAAAAACTGTTTTTTAAAGCCTGTTTTTCAAGGCATCAGATTGTGGAGGAACAAGGTGGATAGGTGAGTGGCGGTTGCAAATACATTCTTTCTGGAGTGGTTACGTAGGCATACTAGTTAGCGTTAGTCAAAGTTGTTATGATGTTGTCCTTCATGCAGTGCCACAGAGCAGTAGTTACTCAGGAACTAACTGAAGACTTATTTGGCACTGGCTCTGTGATGGTGATTTCTGCATCCACCATCAAGCGTCTTTAATATATCTGAAAGATTAAGTATTTTCTGTCAGTACATGAACAGGAATCTAGCTGCTGTAGTCGCTCTACTTTAAAGCTGGTCTGTTATTGGATCTCTTAAAACAGACGTTAAAGCTGTTAAGTGAGTCCAGTAGGTAAGTGTCATTGATACAGGCGGAGGTGTCTTGCTCTTGCTGTGGTCAGTGACACGCTGGATGCCTTTACACATGCCTTGGGGAAATGCTTGGGATTATATTCCAATACTGCAAGACTGATAAAGCCTACTGAACACAGCATGTGCTACGTGCTCAGTGGCCTGCAGCCCTCCTAACATTGACATGATTCATTAATGTTGTTTTATCACATATATAGACACACACCACCCTCTATTTACGATATTGTCTCTATTGAAGGAAATCCTGTTACTATATCTACACTAATACTGTTTTCCCTTTTCAAATGCCAGACAATTTTACTATATTTACTAATTTTACTATATTTTTTAAAACAACACAGTAAAATGCTAAAAGTTTGTTTGCAATTTGTACAATTAGCCCAGCTGGAATATTTAAAAAGAGACTATGGACCCTTGACACTAGACCCTTCAAACAAATATTTTTATCTAGGAAGAAACAAGACCTTTCTTGCTAAAAGCAAAACAAGAGCTTTCTAAAGGTTTTTGGGTCTTCAGAAAATTTGCTGCAACTTTTGTTTTGTAAAACATGTTGTGCCACATACTACTAGACAGATCATTTTAATCAGCATAAGTAGTGGACTAACCATAGAGAAATGAATTTAAAATGAAAAAGTACACAATGCTTGTAGGAAGCAGTGCCACAAGAATGATTCATATAAGGGATAGTCTACAAATCTTCTTTACTATTCTACTAAAGAAAAAATGTCAACTACACCTTGGATGGCCTAAGGGTGGGACAAATAACAGAAGATTTTCAATTTTGGGTGAACTATCTCTTTAGTACCACACTACACAGAACACTTACATTATATAATTAGACTTCAGCTATTTAGCCTGAAGGTATTGACAATATCAATGGGCGCACAGACTCATCACCTGAAAACTGTGTCATAACAAACTCCAAAAACCTGTCATAACATATAAATAATAAATAAATTACATGCACAAATATATCTTTTTGCGTTTGTTTGTATTTTGTTTTACAAAAAACTTTTGAAGATTGTCACTTGACAACACAGCTGACCTTGCATAGCCTATGTTTCTCTCTTTTGATAGGCCAGCAAGCACACGTCCCCTCTTTTGATTGGATGGTGTGTAGTTAAGCCTTTTGTGGTTGGGGGTACACACTGAATGTAAATGTAGCTACTCAAGTTACGCAGGATTTCACAGCCCTCCACTTGTGTTACTGTGAACTCTAGGAATTAAAACACAGTGGTTGACAACGCAAGGTATAGAATAGCAATATTTGCTGACTATAGGTGGAAAATTGTGTTGGACAGAGTGTTGCCATTAACTTCATCATGGCTATGTTAACTAATGTTTGTAAACACATGTTCTTTCTGGCTCCTATTCTCATTAGCAGCACTGTTGCCCCATCCACTTCCCTTCAAGGAAATGCTATTCATGGAGCCATTAAGTCAAACTGAGCATGGAAACTCAGTTCTGCCCTTCCTTGAAACTCCAGGGCCAACATTCTACTTCCTTACAAACACACATATAAAACTCTGGTATAGATAATATTATGGTTCCATTTATGACAATACAATATATCAAGTTAAAACATGGATTGTCTTAAATTCATTTAAAAGGAGCTATGGGATAGTTTGAGTGTGAGTGTTTGATTCATGTGCTACAGTCATAAATAAAACCTCATTACATTGGGCCTTTACAGAGAGGTGTAATCAGATTTAGGATTACATTTTTAGCTAGATGATAAATTGTGTTCTCTCTCTCCTGTCTGTTGATCATGAGAAAATCAGGCTTACTGTTTGCATGCTTGCAGTTGCTCCTAAAAACAGGAAGCCACATTTGATCTCAAAAATGTTCTCTTTCATTGACCTTTTCCCCTCATTTTCTTAGCCAGTTTTTAATCTGCTGCTCACAGCCACTGGAGACGAGTGGAAAAATCAAGGTGATCCCAAGTCACTGACTTCACCACAATAATGTAACAGAGCTTCATGTCTCTCCCCCAGAAGTCTTCCAGCTCTGTGGCAACACAGCCTTCTCAACTGTCAAAGAATTTCCTCTAGTTTTGCTATATATGTATTGGTTGTAATTCTAAAGCAGCACACGTTTTATTGTTTAGTTTTACACCTGTGTACCTGTTGTCTGAATACACAAATGTTTCATTAGAGAGCTCGGTATTACATTGTACAATAAACTCTGCCACTGTTGCAAACGGTCTGCAGCATGTTTGGCTGATGCAGCATGTTTGGCTGATGCACCATGGAAACATTGTTTGTTTGGATTGTCTTCATAATCAGTCTGTGAATAATGCAAGTAAGTCTGAGTACTTATAATGGAGTTCTGTACATATTGAGTAGCTGAAGGTGTGTAGATATAGATAGCCAAACAAGCTGTTTTTTTGACTGTGCGTCTACATATTCATTTACAAAACCATTGATTTTAAAAAACTAAATCAGCTGATGGCTCATGCCAAAAGTTTCCAAGAGTTTAAAATATATTAATAATATAAGAAAACGTAAGAAAACGTGTATAATACATTAATTATAAAACAATATTGTTTATATTGAGTTTTTTTACCTCTTTGTATTTTACATTAAATAAATATGATTTTTATTATATAATTACCATTTTTAATCTTCACATTTTATCTTTATTTCTAGCCATGTAACTGTTGAAAGCATGCAATCACCTACAGTAAGCCAATGCTTGTGATGTTTTCATGTTTGCATCAGATACATACAGTAATATAGAGTAGCATTCAGAGGCTGCATGGCACAAGAAGGCTGGCATGTCTATGTTGATGTCAGATTTGCAGGCTTGGCATTGAGCCATCTGGAACAAAGGTGAGTCCAGGAGCTAATCCTCATTGTCCTTTAGTAATGGAAACTCATCTCATATTCCAGTTAGGTAATACATCAGCTGTCTTTTTCCTCTGCTTGTTTGTCTGACCCCTCATCATACCATATATTTTGTTGTGGAACTTTGTATACAAGCATGTGATGCAAAAGTGTTCTCATGCTTCGGTCAATGTGATGTCTTGACATAAACATCTATGGGTGAGTGACAACTTAGAGGCAGGCAAATTAGCAGATTATCTTTAAACTTGGTTCAAGACCTGTGTTCTCCTGCATAGACAGCAATTTATCCCAATGCCATGTTCCAGAAAATAACTGCAATTTGAGTACAGTGTGAGGGAGAGGTTGTAATTTAACACCAGGAAGAAGTGTAGACACCAGACAACAGGTTAATATGAAACATGAAATACCAAATGACAATCAGTGAGACCGCTATGAGGCAGTCTCAGAAAGAAACAGATAAAATCACAGAAAAATTCCCAGCCAGCTGTCTGTCAGCCAGCTCATAACTCTGATACATCCTTTGTAGCTCAGGACAGCTTGTGACAGAAAATGTATCTGATACCTATCAGGTAGAGTACTACACTACACTATACTATACTGTTGAACTAGTATATACTACAGGTATATACTGTATCTGTTTGTGATCTGTTCTTGTTCTTGTCAGCAGCCAGTCTATTCCAAATATGGCTGTTTGTCTGACTGCCCAACTGAAAACAGCTCTGGTATGCCTGAACTCTGGTCTTCCTTGGCATTGTTTTGGGCACATAGACCACGGTTAAGATAGTTAGAATGATTTGAGAAAGTAAGGAAATAGTTTGTACTGATATCAGCCCTTGAGGTTAATGTGTGTATTTTTGGTTAGACAGAATAAACCACAGTTTCAGTTTTGTAATGATGTAGTTTATGTACATCTATCATAGCTCTTAATAGATGACTGAAGCTGTGTGGGAATTCTGGGTACTCTTTAGTCACTAATAATTTTTTTGGTTTGCTTTGTAATATTTGTGATAAGACAAAAAGTCCCTCTCCATAACATGTGAAAGAAATTCTCTCATCACGGTACCGCGCGCTCATGACAATATCTTTCTTGGCTGACTGCCTAAAAAATCTGTGATTGGTTAAAATACACAATTACACAAGTTCTCATTGGTTGAGCCCAGTGTTCAGGCAGCTTACATTCACTTAACGCATGATCGCGATTTCTCATGATTTCCTCTTTTTCTTTTGCTTTGTTTATCTTTTGTCTTTTTGCTTGTAGAAACATGTTACAGAGATCATATGTTTTCAAGCTGAAAATCCAAATGTGTTTTAAGAAGAATCCCAAATGTAATTTTCTGACATTTTAGGACAGCTGTGTGAATTTGAGGGGAACTGACTTCATACACCAACTGAAAATCTCCTTGGCTTCAGTTCTTATTAAAAAAATTCAAAGTTCTAAATCTAAACATCTAAATTAAATCTATTACATTTAAAAATAATACCTATTTTATCTTTATACTAATATTTTGATCATATTTTGCCATCAATGTAATTAAATTCTATTTATCTATAACTTTAATCTATTTTTAATCTATTTTTAAAAACATGTATATTCTCTGAATTCATGCACATATTTGTGAGATTACACTTTTGGCCCATTTGGGTAAAGCCACGGATTCCACAAACTGTTTCTTTTCCATCCTCTGCTCTGCCAAACAGCAGTTTATACCCCACCCACGTCATGACTTCCTGGCTTGAGACAGAGAACATGACTTCCCCTACATTACTGTACACTCAGTCTTAATAGCACAAATGTCTCTGGATTTCAATTGGTGGTAGAATCTGATCACGCTTCATCCCATTGGCTGAAAGGCTTGAGCATTCTGTGATCATGCTGTAAACACATGCTAGCATCCCCTGCTGGCATTTGGGTTTGACTCTTATTGTTCTATGCCAAATGCTTCTGCTTACTCTTTGTAATATGCTGACATCACTTGTTTAAACGAGTGAAGCCCTGGCCTACTATTAGGAAAATTGCATGGGTCAGACCTAAAGGTGAATAGAGCAAATCTAAAAACAATAATGACTCATCATTTATTGAATTTTACCAGCATTGATGCACTTAGCTATCTTGTTCTTTATCCATATAAAGCAGCCATTATCACATGATGATAAAGGAATGTTATACTTACCTTAGCAGAAACAAGACTATACAATGTAATTAAATATAATTTAACTGAAATAAAAAGACATCTGTGTTGTGGATTAAACTACAACAAGCATTAAAAATGATATACAATGGAGGGCAATACTAAGTAAAAGTTTGGTTATTTAAATGACTTTAATGTTTTGGAATTTTGTAATATTTTTCTGATAAAAATTTAGATTTTTTTACAGCCACAGACAAATACACCAAACAGTAATTAAATTTGCATTACTCAAACACATTCAGCAGATTATATAAGAGAGTATATGTAATATAGAATGTAAAATGGTTGTTTGTGTGTGTAAAAACCTCACACTAGCTCAAAATCTGTCTTGTGTGGACTCAAAGAAAAACAGTCTTTGGAATCTGTTGAATCTTCTAAATGAGGAAGTAAAAATGAACAGCATGTGCATGTTCCAGCACATGCTATTTTAGCAGCTGGCTCAACAAATCCACACACTGAAAACTGAATAAGTCAGAGAACTGAGGGGAACTGGGATTTGTCAGCACAAATCAGCACATTTAGTATTGTTTTTTGTTTTAACAGAAGAATGTGCCGTGACTACAATGGCATGTGAATATCCTGCAGTGCCATGCAAGTTATGTGCTTATCCTCCCTCTTATAATTCTGTGACATATCAACATGTAGTTTCCAAAAATCTTCATCTTGTGATGGCTGCACAGGACCATATTATTGCATCATTACAGTACAGTCAGTGCTTTCACATTTCACACCTGTGTGATGTGATCAAAACAACCTGAGGGTGTAGCAAGCTCTGCAGATATGTACACAAACGCGTTTTATGGTTGCATGTTTTGTACAAGTGTGCAATGACAAGAGCTGCGATTGGTCAGAAAAGTGAAAGTGGCAGACAAACACACTCCTCCCACACAGAGTGTCGATGAGATCGGAATGTTCTGTTTACAGTCAGCAGAGAGAAAAACACTTTCAGAAAGGGGAAATATACTGTGAGCTATCCTTGACCTGGTCAGTATTACCTGCACACTGAGATATTAACATGTGCAGACATGAAAAAGCTATTTGAATGCTTAAAACCTCAAAAGCTTTTTAAATGCTGAATGGCTAAACGTCACAAATGTCACACTGTTTATGTATGTGAATTCTATTTGATAGTCTATATTGTTTTAGAGGTAATTTAGAAGAAACACAGTTTGTTATTTACAGGTATTTACAAAGACACCAGTTTGTACAACATATGTCTTAACCTTAACAAAGGTTTGCGAGCCCCTAGTGGTTCATTATGAAACTACAGCGTTTTTGTGAGTGTGCTGAAAATGACCATGTAAAATTTGGTAGTAAGTACAACATAATTCCTATTATATTATGGATTCTCCAAACCAACCACCCTTTGCTTTAAACAGCACTGTTCAGCTACAATTAAAAAAATTAATTGCCACCAAAAGCCATTACAGGATTTGATTTTATAAACAAGAAAGAGTCTTTAAATATATTATATTTAATTATATATTTATTATTTATTTATTAATATAATTTATTATATTATATATTAATATTATAACAGGTTGTCATCATAGAGCAGTAGTTCTCAACAGGTTTTGCACACAACCATTAACATATCTTGTGATAATCAGTATCAGATCTGCCAACATATAGGTTTACATAGTCACCTAGCCACCTAGACTCAGCCCTGCATGCTAATATTAGATGCACTAAGAGCAACTGCCAAAATGTGTCATATCATTCGATGTAATATCCATCCCTGAACTGTTGACAACTCGTGGCATGGTGACAGTGTTGATGTATCTCAGGTTTAGTGTCACAGAGATCAGCCACAGCTGGGGTAACTAATCTGACAACAAGCAATAAATCAGTAATGTGGAGGAAGAATATTTTAATGTCTTACCAAACATAAGGATTTGGTGCTAACTGACACTGTTATTATTTCTTAAAGCATTTTGTCTTAAAGACCAGCTCTACATGATGCAAACAATGTCGCAATGCGGCTGTAATTAAGGTTCTGGAAGGACAGAGACGCTGGTGAAGAAAGCAGAGATAATGTGCTGCATAATGCCCTTGATTACATCTCTACTGTCCCGTGTTTAGTCTGAGGCTGATTTCCCGTCAGTATCCTAATCATCGAGCTCTCAGCAAACAACTTCCATTTTTCTCTGCTATCACATGATTTACCATTACTCATGTTTGTTACTGTTGTGTTATTTGAACAGGAAAATTCTAAGATCATGCACAATGTCCCAAATGATCATCCCAATGTCCTGCAATAAACAGTGCAGTCTATCAGCGTTAAACATCATCAGTACAGAGATCAACTCAACATTGTCAACTTTACATACATTAAAGGTGACTAATTACAAGAGCATTGTTCCTTATAGAGCTCATACCAGCAACGGACCAGTTACCATCAAGTAAACAAGAAAAAAATAGCCAATGGGGTATAAAAAATTAACCAGTTTAAATCAGTGTAACATGTTAGGTTTATCTGTAGTTAAAACTGCAAACAAGAAATGCTGGCAAAGCTTTGCACATGCAGTGTATGTTAATTTATTTAGTTGAATATTAGCATGGATAAATTAGCTGGACTGTTTACTGAAACAACAAGATTATTGTTTCAGTCAATAGAATCAATGTCAGATCACAAGCTGAGAGGAAACTGGAGTTGTTAACTAACCAAACAGAGGAAACACTCTGCAACAGTTCATCTTCCTAGAGAAGCACAAGAGACAGACTCAAACTAAGATGGCCCTGAAGAGGAAAAAACAGTTCAATGTTCTTCTGATGTGTGGAAACAGGAAGTGGGTGGCTGCCGAGTCAGCGCTTCTGTGGGAGACAGGAGTTTCTGAGAATCAACAAATACAATGGAGATAAAAAAAGATTACTGTACATAAACATACATTTTTGAGGTTTTGGTGTTGTTTGTACAATGATGTAATGAAATATTCAAGGCTGGGATGGGTTACATTTCGAAAGTAGTAATGTTGCTACCGGTAAATTAACCGGTAAATGACCTCACATTAGATACATTTTTGTGAATATCCATCAAATCAGTAGACTTACTATTGTTAAAGTAGAATGTTTTCTGATGTTATAACATGCTATTCACTATACATTATATGGAACTGGATGATCTCTACTTTGTTAAAATGAAAGCATACATTTCTGTTACGGTGATTTTACTATAGGTAAAACCACATTAACATTATAATATAATATAATTATAATATAGTAGGGTCATCATATAGCTGACACCATCATCATATGACATGTACATATGATATCATATGTATTCTAACCTACTCATTGGGCTGGATTAGAAAGGTGTCAATTATTTGGTCCCGGGTCGTATGACTTTAGCACTGACCCTGTATTAAGACACTGTTTACTTTGCGTTTTATTTTAAAACGTATTGCTTCTAAAATTGCCACCAGTATATTAAACAGGGGAAGAGAATTTAACCAATTATTGGCAAAATGTTATGATGCACAGCTTGTGACTGACTGACACGATTAGCAAAGAGGAGGATTTCAGTTGAAATTGCTTATGTTATAATTGATTCTTAAGCAATTCATTGGCTAAATTCAGTTTCTAAAAACTCTTATTGGCCACCCCGTATGATTCCCCAGGATGACCTTCCAATCAAAACATATGTAAGTCTACCGGATTTTTAGCCTGTTTTAATGTTTGTCTGTTTTTTGTTTTACTCTATCTCTATGTGTAAGCAGTAGTAAAAGCTGTACACATACATATATTGTACACAAACATGACGTTTTTTAAAAAGAAAATTAGAGTTTTGTTCAGCCAGATGTAGAGATAGACCATGAGAACAGACATGGACCTGTATTTAGCTGTCCTGATGATGTCACTTTAGCTTTATAAGTACATTTAAAGGTTAATCTCTGCAGTCTAGCATTTGACTAAATGTAAGCACAAACCTGTGCAGGTGTTCTGATTGACCTTCTGCATGAAAGAGAACTGCAACAGCAGAATCTCTCACACTTACAGTTCTGCTAACAGGATTGAATCAGAATGGCGCAGTAAATCTGTTCTTGACCTGCTGCCCTGAAGGTGACACGTGCGTGTCGAAGGTCCTCAGAAGTGATCTTAAGGTAGAAGTATCAGATGATAAAGCATCTTACCAACTAATCTGTTTTCCTCACTCGCCTTTTCAAAAGGATTAACTAAAAGAAAAAGACAACAACAGATAATACAGTTGAGTGAAATGTGTAAAAGGTGTGACCTAATAAAATCTGTCATGATGCAGAATAATGTAGAGCACCTTACATAACTGTCATAACTGTACATAGCTGTCAAATTAGTGCACTTTGTTCAAATCAGCTATTCGTGTAGCACTGAACATAACATGGAACATGGATGTTCTCTAGTTTAAAATGAAAGCATAAATTCCCATTACAGTGATTTTTCAATAGTTAAAACTCTAAAACCACATTAACAAATGACATGGTAGGGTCATCATATAGTTGCAATTTGGAAAAAAGACACTAAAAGACATATTTTACATTTTACACTATGTTTTACATGTATTTTATGTATTTAAAATGTATTTTAATGTAACATACACATCACCCAATTTTTATTACCAATAGTTTTGTCAAAAATATTATTTAAAATGACTGAGTACATCAACCTGACTACGACATTCAAGCCTTACAAGCCTTATCAACGACATTCTTAAGATAATAATTGAATTGTACTACATTTTACTTTGCAGATACAGAAGTTACATAATAATCTAACAGTACCAGCCCGGGGCATGTAGCCACTGGTAAGTTTGTAACTTTATTCCAGCCTGCATGCAGCTAAGACTTTTTTTTCAAAGTTCAAAGTAAGTTCAAAGCACATCATGTAATATAATCATGTCATGTGTATGAAAAATTAACATCAAATCAGTTGCATCCTGTGTATGTGAGCTGAACACAGCAAAAATGAGATATTTTAGGTGAAGCGCATGCAGAAAGCTATTGGTCTTTAAAGCTTGTGTGTGCACACTGTGTTCTCTCTCTCACCACAAAGGCACGTCGTGTACTTCTCTGTGGAAGAGGAAGTCTACATGCGCCCCACACCCCACACGTGTTCTTAACACACAATACGTGCATTTCTGTTACTGAATTTTCTCCAGTCTAAGAAATTAAAAATAATACAATTCTAACTTGTCATGACTGCCAGTCATTTTGTGTGTTTAAGAAATACAGCATGCATGGCATACTGACACATATTTTTGGGATCGTCTATATTAAGCTTGTTGACAGAGTGAATATACGAGTTCTCTTGGAAGCTATGACCCCCTGCCCAGATTTGACGCACAGACCCTATCAAAACAGTCTGGGGAACACGTTGTTTCTGTGACACATGTTGCATAGTTCTGCGGCATGACTCACAAAAACAAAAGTCAAATGTTAATATGTGCAGCTATAGTCAGCCATGATTTGGGCTATAAAAAAGGTGTATTAAAGGGTCAGCTGTCCAGAGGGTCTGGAATGATACAAAAGATGATAATTTTCTGAAGTTCAGCGTAATATTGTTAATTATAATATAATGCATAACCATGTTTTAGTTTGGGTTCTGACAAGCTAACAAGCTTTGAGCTTTCCAATTTTTCACAGATACAAGATGAAGTTTTTTAGAAAATAATATTACAGACACTTCTGCATGAATTTCTATGTATGTCAGGTTCCAGTCTTTTGAATGAATGCAAATGTTGACAAAATGACTCAGAACACACAGACTGACATTTTCACACTAGTATGTGGAAAGTTTGACTTCCCACAAACACTTTTAAAGAGTAATATCTAGCCTATGATATATTTAAGCAAAACTAGATGTATAAATGCACATGTTTTAGAATTTACTAAAACACTTTTCCTGGCCTCGCAATCACAATTATAAAGTTCTTTGATATTCCAAAGTTTTCATGACTGTGGGACCTAAATGTTGACATTGTTGTTATGTAGAAGGTCTGACCTTCACTCTAAAAAAATCAAATGCAGTGTATTTGTGTTGAATAATAATAATACAATTAATCGTCCGTATTAGAGTTCAGTGCCAAATGTGAATTTACCATCAACAGGTCTACGTGCATTCAGCTTCACCTTTGTACACCTTTTCTCTGACTTTCTATAAACAATGCACCACATCTGTTGATTCAACAAAGTCACATGCAGGCACAAAGACCTTCGATAGGTACACAAACTCTTTCCTTAAACTCTTCTTTAATGTGACAAATGTTTATGTATGAGCTGAGCTGAAGGTCACCTCACAGGTCGGAGGCCGTTCCCTCAGGTGATATTTCTGAGTTTGCTTCACACCCGTGTCGCTCACAATGTAACATATTTTTATGAGGCCTAATGGAAACTGCCATATGCAAGTTTTGTATTAATGTATGTGCGTGCAGACAGCTGACTGCTGGAGCCATTGTATGTGCCTCAATGCATGCAAAATCTAAGAGTGTGCTGTTTAAACTGCTAGAACCCTAACCAAATGTACCCATATCAGATGCTGGATTTATGGTAAGTTTTAAGGGAGTAAAACACTGACAGAAAACATTGCCAAAATAATTAAATGAATTTATGCTGCCGTGTATTCTTGGCAAATGCATTCAACTTGTCAGGCATGAAAATCTAGTTCTGCATATTGCTTACCAGCTTAAAATCCTTTATTTTTGACAAAGCATAGACACACACTGTGTGAATTGTATTAACTGTTAAAGAGGAACTAATATTTTTCTGCAAGATGTGTTAGCTTGAGCGTTAGCGCCGATCTTCTGAATAGGAAGGAATGAGACAGTAAAACCCAAGGATGACTGGATGTCGTTTGCAATTTATATGCTGAACTGCACGTCCACTAGGCAAAGCTCACCACACGCCCAAAGGCCTGCAGTAGTGCTCCTGTAGCACCTATTTGTGAATTTGATACTTTGATAAAATACACATACTGTCGCTTTGGATAACATGTTATATACATAACGTATATACTTTTCTATACATATGTTATTTAAGTTAATATGTAATTTAATGTATATTTAAGTACTGTTAAAAAAACAAAAATAATTAAAAATACAAAATATATAAGAAAATAAATAAAAATAATCTGAAAACCATCTGTAAAGTAAATACTGAGAGCTTTAAATTTACCACCCTTAGCTGAACAGAAATAATGTTGATCATTTATTTTACTTTTGATTTCATAAAAGATTTTGGGTCAAAATTCAAAGATAACATTGTTTTTTAATCCACGCACTGTAACATTTTATAACACAAAACTTGGCGACTTACAGCAAATGCGACTTACATGGTTTACTTGCAATTCACACACTGAAGAGAAAGCTCGCCACCTGCTGGCCGAGATACGCAAAGAGAACGTTCAAAACCACAGCATTCACACACTCTGACCACTCAATAAACTTGAAACAGATGCAGATACTCTTTAACAACTGTAATTTGCAATTCAAGGCATTATCAGGTGTAAACAACAGATGCATTAATATGCATATTACTACATTCTGTAGTGTCCTCTCCTACGTAACAATGACTTGTTTCCTCTTTAAACTGGTCCATTTGAATATAAGAACATTTTCTTTTACCAATTACAACTGTAATACTGCTATAAAAGTGCACAGTGAGATTGTCTTGGTGGTTTCTGTTATATTACAGCATGAGTGAAAAAGCAGCAGAAATTATGTCAACCACTATTGCTGTTAAAATAAAGCACCCTAAAAATCACACATGAGCATCTGTAGCACTGACTGTCTGTCTCACAATAAATTAACATTGGTTACTTCATTATTCATAAACCTGATTCATTGAACCTGAGCAAGAACAGCTTGAATTAAGACACTATTTAATAAAATATGCATTCCCTATGTATCTGTATAAGACTAGCTTCATAGCTTTGCTTAAAAATGACAATGAAATAAAATTCTTCTAAAACATGCTAGTAAACAGCTTCATCCATATTGTCATCACTATCTCCTCCAAAATCTTCTCCGTTGTCAAAGTAAGACATGATGTAGTCTGTCTCCTGAAACACAGCAGACAGCTGACTGTTACAAATGCTTGATGTGACCTTTAATGGAATATTTATTACCGCAAAAGACGTATGTAAGATGTTTTCTATCGAATATGATAAGAATTTCTTTTTTTCTTACATCTTCAAGCCCTTCTTCATCATAGTCTTCATCCCCATCCTGCTCATCTTCTTCATTTTCCTCTTTCTTCTTTTCCTCATCTTCTTCTCCCTCAGACTGCTGCTCCTGCTCTCTTTTCTCCAGTGTCTAAAAGTCATTTTACAATATTATTACTGTACTGCACATGTAGTAGATCAAACAGCAGCATTTTAAACAGGCAGTTAGGGAGAAAATAAAAGAGGCAAGAAATTTAACAAACCAAAGTTTTATGAACAAATTCTTCAAATTGTTCTTTAAATTAAGCTTCAGTGTGTATTATGCTTTTTTCTTACCTTAGTTATGTGTTTTAAATGTTCCATTTTATGATATACATACATATATATCATAAAATTAAATATCTATATATATGTATATAGTGTTAATTAAGAGTTAAAATAAAACAATTTGTTCTATCGAAATGATCTCAGCGAAACAATATTGTGATATTGTTATCACAATATTATAATTACACCTTTCACAATATGCAATACAAAACAAAACCATTTCTGTACGATCCTACCTCTAGTTTTTGGAGAACCTCCTCTTTGCCAGCAGTTATTTTAGATTTTTTCTTGAGTTGTGATGTGGCACCTATGAGAACAAACACAGTGATTATAAAAGGGCACTACACTGTTATTACACCATATTTCAGCTAGCATCTAAATGAGTGAAAGTAAACATTCACACATTAGTGATTAAAATGTTTCACTCACCTGTTTTTCGAGGTTTCTGGACTTTAATGCAAAGCTCTTTGGGTAGTCGACTCCAGTCTGCAAAATTTAACGTTTTAAACATTTGTTTAAAATCTTCAGTTTACTGAGCATTGCATGCAATTCCCACTTACCTGGACTCCATTCAATGGTGTTGTTTTTTGGTTCACTTTTTTGGTATTTATCAGAGTAACGAGCCACATCTAAATAAAACCAAGCAAGAGTCATTCAAGTCTGATCTTTAAACATCCATAGCAGACAAGTCATCATTTACCTTTGAATATTTCAGTCGACTCCCACAGTTCAAATGCAAATCCAGTGATTACATGCCCTCATTGTTTTATTCAGTGATTACTGTATTGAAATGATCTCAGCTATCAATGCTGGGTCTTTGTGCTCAGAATTGCCCAATTTCTATGCATCAAGTAGATCCCCATCGTTCCCCAGCCTCACCTATCTTTTTTCTGGCTGCTCTGATATGGAAGGGCAGATTCTTACTGGATGCTCTTAGCTCCTGTTTAAGAGCGAGCATGTACTCGACCTCCTCTCCAGAGTGCAGAGGCACTGGCCTAAACTGCATTGGCTAGAAGCAAAAAAAACAAATGTTACACACACACACACACACATACACATATACTGTATATATATACTTTAAACTTAATAATATACAAATGTTAAAGTAACAGGCTTGCATTACTGTGTGATATATAATTGAAATATATTCTAACCTTTTTATGTAAAGGTATTATGCTGGCAGTTCAATTCCTAATAATATTTGAGAACATGTATGTAAAACTATCTCTCTCTCTCTCTCTCTATATATATATATCAAGGACATAGGAGAGTAAATGTGTAATATTGGCCTGTCAGTAATGTTACACTGGAATTCTTGTTACAATGTAATGACACTCAAACGACATTAAACTTACAGGAAAAAGTGGAGAAGGAGTGTGTGAAGAGGTGGGTAGAGAATCTCCTCTCCCGAAACCCAGTGCGTCCACATTAAAGGTGAACTGGTTTCTTCCGCGACCTTTCCCACTACCTGCCATGACTTCAGGCAGACCATAAGAATCATAAAAGATGTTATTGATCGAATAAGACTGCTGACACTAGACAGACATCAAATAATATGGGTACATAATGGATACTTGATTAGCAAATAAGTATAAAATAATACAGTTACGATGCACAACATAAACAACGATTATTAGACCGTTTTATTATTAGTTATATTTTCATTTATAGTCAAAGAACAACTTACCTTAAAGTGTTCCTCAGACTCAAAGGACCAATTTCACGTAACACATGAAGTCGCCCATACAACAGCTACAACAGCTTAGCACGCCGCCGAATATTTCCACCGATCGCCAGATCCACGTCTACTGTAAGGACATGTGTACAGACAGACTCACAGTGCTCGCTTGAACACGTGGGCCATGTTTACACCCGGCACATGTACACGTTTGGTCCGACCCACTTTACAGTCCGGACAGAAACATTCCCCATATAAAGAGTTTTGAAGTAGCTCCTAATTCCGCTGGTGGTATTACATTGGTATTACAATTGATATTAAGGTAACAATTAAACAGTATAAAAGCTTCATGTTGTAAAAGACCTGGAAATAGACTGAGCTAGTGTTGTATGAAAATGTATTAGAGAGTGGTGTGTTGATGTATTGTGAAAATCCCTGACAATAAAAAAGTCTTGCACCCCAGAGCATCTCTCCATGATCCAAGTGAAAGAACTGCAACGCCAGCTGGAAACTACGGCCGAGTCTTATAAGTGAAATTGTAGCAGGGTGTGTATAACCACCCAAAAAATGCTGTAACCTCAGGAATGACAGATCAGGAATTCTTGACGAGGATCCAGTCAGAGGTGTGGCAGGGTCACTCTGATAAGGACTGAATCAATTTAACTGAAGGATTTTCTAAAGGTTTTTGCTCATTATTAATCCATTGTTCCATGATGGTAACTTTAAAAATTTAACATTCTGAACATTAATATTTTTCAGTTTCAACTTTCACTCAAGTTCTTATGCAGATAAAATAAAAATATTATTTACAAAAATGCTCTACTATTTTTACTAGTTGACTTGTAGACCCCACTTTATACCTCTGTACATACATACATATGTGTGTGTGTGTGTGTGTGTATAAATATAAAAAAATTCTAAAAATACTATAGATGCTCAAATGTTGATTTACTTATGAAGAGTACACAGTAGCATTTTAAATGTACATGCTTTTCACTTGTTTGCAATGTTTCCATGACAACACATCCTGTGCAGTGAGGTCAAATGTGTATCCCTCTCAGAAGGGTGCAGCAGACTTTTGTCATACGCATTAACCCCTGGCCAAACATAACCAAACTATATCATTTCTTACACAATCATATTTCAAGGTGGTGTAGTGAGTGCAACTCAAATAAACCGGCTTTCACACCAGCTTAACAATGAAAAAGAGGAGAGTAAAACAAAAGCACTGAAATATGATTCATCACTTATTACATCTTCAGTTTTTTGTCCTATGTGGTCTCTTAAAACCACACCTTCACCCAGGATGCATTGACAGCTGACCACCTCCAGATAAAAGAAGTTCACATTAAACTTTGTACTTCATTCACCATCACAAGAAGTTTAAGTGACTGTGTTATTTCTCTAGAAGCTCATCATCAGAGCAATACTGCTCATTCTGTGAATTGTCATCTGATCTGTGAGATGGGTGGGAATGTGTTATGTTACACTGGAGCAGCACTGTGCATCCTGATGTTTGCTGCATCAAGTAAGTCAAATATACGACTATTAGAATAACACAAGAATAAAATATGTGTCTTCAATAGTTTTCTTTTCTTATTCAGTAATTCCCAGTTATTAGTAATTGTAGATTTAAAAATATGATTAGATGATACCGTTCTAGTTTTAATCTGTTTTATGCCAAATTCGGAACTGTCTGTATTACAGAAATAATGAAACACTTCATTTTAAATAAATAAAATTCAGAGAAATATTCTGATATTTACATGTTTGACCTGATATCATTATGCCATATCATTATTTAAACGTAAATTGTTTTAACGTAACACTAACATAATGTTATCAAAACATAATAAAATTACTTAGATTTTATATGTATCTTTTTAATAATTGTTTTATAATGTACAGAAACCCTATGTATTTTTCTGCTCCATGCCTACAGGTTTGTTTATTCTCAGTACATGTAGTTCATGGATTTAACTAATTAGCAACATCCTGACTGGCTCTAGGATATTTCTAGTTTCATTTCTGTCAACAAAAATGTATAAGTTAGGATTGGAATTATTGAAACATTAATAAATTAACCATTTATGTGAGATTTCATAATGAAGTCTGTTACTGAACCTTTTATAGGTGCTCAGCCCATCAGTATATTTCAAATTCTTCGAATAATCCAATTGGCCCCTAAGAGCTACCCTACACCACTTTATTTATTTTCCCTCTGCATGGAGATCACCAACCGCGTCTTCAATGAGTCCCTGCTCAGCCCTGCCACTCATGACTACAAACAACTGTACAGTGAAGTTTCAGGAGCTGTAAGTGTTTTCAGTAAATCTGTGATTAATACACATCACTACCAGTTTTATTAACTGCCATCTATTTTTATTGCCGTCATATTAATTATAACATCAACAACAATAATGTAAAGATGCTCATGTTGTACATTTATATTACTTAGTACTTATCTCAATAAAATTAGTCTATATTTATTTAATGTTAAAATGAACATATTAACAAATTAATTAAGCTGAGCTGTTATACCATAAGTAGAAAATGTAAATAATCAACAAAATCATGCTGTAACTTGAGAAATAAAAATATTTACATTCCTACAACCCAATTACCAACCTGTAGTTAAAGAATTGTTGTATCAACAACAATATCATAACTATAACATGCATACATAAGACAAGATGAAATGTAATACAAAAATAAACAGGCAGCTTTACAGAAAACCGGCAGACAGCATTACATCAATTACAAGGTATTCACACTTTCCCAAAACTTATACAAGTCCCAAAACTGTTGTAAAGTTATATTTTTACATTTCTCAGTGAGTTTCAACATAAACAAACATTTTAATAGCTGTTATTATACAAATATAACACATAATCAAAATTTTTCCAATCTATCAATCAATCAATCAAAATTCAGGATTCTAGAAAGAGCTGTAATAAAAATATATAAATATTCAATGCTGTTTTGTAAATTACAATGGCACATTTGTAATATGTCAGTGTGTAAAATCTTAAAACGAGTTAATTAGAGTGAGTTGTTTTGTTACCTTATTTCTCATTCAGATAAATATCTAAACATGACCTTGCTTAATCTTTACAGCTGAACATCATATTTAATTGTTCTGACTGCCACACAAGAAACATTTATAGAGGAGTAAATGGAATTACATTCAGGTAAACCTCACAGATGTAAAACAGATGTGTTTTGGTCCTAAATGAGAATAAAAGTACATGACCTTTTTGCATTGTATATTACAATCACTCATGCGTCACCAACTGACCAATTTTATGTTTCTTGTTCGACAGCAATAATGGGTCTGTGATTGCAAACTGTACCATCTTATTCCAGACGATTTTCATAAACAATGTTGTGATCAAATTTTTGTTTCTGACTGCAACTGCTAATAATTCTAGCCCAAATGGTCTTGAAATCAACAGAGAGTTTACTAATGGTGAGTATTCATTTAACTAGCCTCATAAAACTAAGACAAGTATTTAAATAAAATATTGTTCTCCAAAAACTGGGAAAACTTTTTAAGACAAAGTCGGATTTTAAAGTGTAACTTCATTTTACACAGAAACAGTTACACCCATCTGGATTTTTCCTAAGAGCACAACTCCTATGGCTAAAACAACAATCTCTCCGATCAAGGCCTCAGGTGGGGTCACGACAGCAAGAACTAAACCTTCCACAACACTTCCACATCGTAATGATACTGTGAAATGGACGACTGCTTTGTCCCAGTCAATTACTTCTCAAAAGCTTCTCCTTAACACAGGATATATGACAGGGCATCAAACTACCACAGCCAAACAAGGAGGGGGTACTAAACCTGCCACCCCACCAACCTTCATTTGCCCAGTGGTACAGTACATTCGAAAAGGAGTTCCTGGTTGGATAATTGCTTTGCTCGTGTTGGCCTGCATCACAATTCTGCTTCTCCTTATTCTCCTACTACTGGTAAAAGATATTGTATTTGCATACATCCCTGTTAAACCTCTTTAAGCCCAGCATCCTTTTAAAGCATAAGATTGAAAATTTTAAGGAAGGTTGTAGTGTCTAAGTGTACAGACAGATCTTGGTCTCTTATTTACATTACATAATCTATTGGTATCTTCATTTTCTCTTCAGTTCTGCTGTTGGTGCTGTTGGAGGAGAAACAAAAAGGGTGAATCTAAAAAACTGGCAGAACATGCACCTTATGAGAGAACATCTTTTAAAGAACATCTGCCTGCATACAGTCCACATGCACCACAGCCAAACCAAAACTTCCCAGTCTTTGTAAGTACACACCTACAACCCTTCCTTTCCTCTGGCTTATGATGTGCCCTTTATCAAACTCAAGGCTATTTATTAAGAGATTTGATATCAGTGCATTGCTATACAAACCCACCGTTAAAAAAGATGGTTTAGATATGTGCTATATATGAACAGTAGTATGAAGTATAAAAATGTAAGACTGATAAACTATATAAAGCTGTACATGCAAATTTTATTTATGATTTTATTTATGTTTGCATTTATGATTACATTATATGAAAAGAACAAAGTAAAAGTGACTTGTCAATTGTAAATGAGTTGTGTTGACTCATTGTGAGTATAAGAACCAACCATGCAAGAAAATTGCACACAAAACTGTTTTTATAGATGACAGAGATGGTCTGTAATACTGACTGTCTT
>JAZGTJ010008225.1:0-21374 GCA_036877575.1 Botia almorhae
CTGCAGTGAAGAATGTGTGAAGGTGTAACTGTTGTGTTGTGTTTGTAGGAGAGGAAAAAAATCTACAAGTTTACAACTCCTAAAAAATTTTTCTCTGTGACTTCAAATTTATTGATACACATGTGTGGGTATGCTCTACAGCTACAAATTCCGCTCTCACATGTGTTCAGTAGTTTTGCACCAAAAATACCTTCATAATAGAGTGGCTTCTAGTATGGTATGGCGAGAAACGTGTATTCGTGTTCGTGTGCGCATGTCAAAATATCAAATTACATTCTAAGCGTGTCTTGTAAACGCGCACATCAACCTGATTTCTTTATTTATAAATAAATAAAGCGTTCATGTAAACACTGCGATCGCATTTATCAATCTGATTAATTTAAATCCGATTGAAACAAAAAGTGTCTATGTAAACGCAGCTAATGTTTCAGAGCAACCGCAATCAGAAACCCCCTCTTCCTGTCAGTCCTTCATCGCCTAGGAGTTTGGTTGGTGAGGGGCATGGTCTAATTCAGTGACGGAAGTTTGCAACCTTACGACTTTAAAGACTGACCTTACCCATAAATGCAGTGACACACTTATATTTAAAAGGCATTCTCTTAAAACAAGTTATCAACGATCTATTATCGTTATATTGTTTATCCATCTACTTAACTTAGAGTAAAATATGAGTAAAATAAAAAAAAACTGTGGCCAACAGATCCAGCCTCACAGCAACAACAATCCGTCAGCACGGAGCTAGAGTCTTACCTGTACTTAAGCAACGCTGACAGTGAAGTTGATCCATTAGTATGGTGGGAGGCTCACAAGGAGCAGTATCCTAGATTGTCTTCACTGGCCAGGAAATTCCTTTGCATTCCTGCAACCAGTTCCCCTTCTGAAAGGGTTTTCAGTACAGGCGACAAGAGACAATGTTGCCGTTCTGCACTGAAGCTACAAAATGTTGATAGGTGTTTCTAGCTAAGAATCTTTAAATCGCTTTACTCTGACATAATACCTTTTTATGTTTATTTTTTGTAATGTTTAATGGTGGGTTTTTTTCTTTACATTATTACATTGTTTTTCATTTGAGTATTATGTCTTATTTTACTGCTATTTTACTGCTGTTTAATAACCTAATGTTCAGGGGTAAATCTTTAAAATAAAAAAGTTCTCAAGAATCGTGAGAGAATCGTGATCTTTATTCTAAGCAAAAAAAATCGGGATTCTCATTTTATCCAAAATCGCGCAGCTCTAGCATAAACAACATCTAGTCCAGTACAGGTGCGTTTAAGCAGCACTGATCGCATCTCTATTCCTAAAGATTTCGCGGGTCGTATTTAAAGCAGATGACGTAAACTGTCTCGTAGACCAATGTGAGGAGAGGGGGCGTTCACAACTATTTGTTCCAAACACGAATCCGGAGTGCGAGGCTCTTTTTACAGGTATGTACTAGCTGTGCAAAAGAAAACAAATTTACCTGATCAGCTTTTGACCGGATATACGTTTATATCGGGGTCTGTGTGCTCTCTGTATGGGCCGATCACTCCGTTAATTAAAATGTGTTAATCGCGGCTGTTTGTTCGATCATGGTACATTAATGAGAGAAAAAGGGGCAAAGCTTTGGCCGGCTAAAGCCGCAGAGAAAACATGTACTAGTCTTATGACACAAAGTCATTCGTGTGTGTGTGTGTGATGTTCCCGTAAGATATTTAATAACTTGCTTTTGTTTGAAAGGCAGTGTTTAGATCTGTAGTTCTGTGTCTGGTGTTCAGAGGGGGAGGGAGATCTGCTCATACACGGTTAGACATTTTCTCCTTCAGTCAGTAAACAAAGACTTTTAGACTAGCTAGTCTGTTTCTGCTATAATGCATAATCAGATCTCTTCATGATCACACGAGAGAGCCTGTGTTTGTGCGATCGAATTTTTAGTTCCCATTTTGACTTTGGGTCTGATTACTAAAGGACAACATGATAGAGCTGTGTGTTAAGAGATATGGCTCAGTGGTGTCATGTTTGTGTGTTCTTGCTTAATCCAAAAGACATGCGATCAATAGATATGTTTCTAATGAGAATATCTGACGCAGTTTATATGCGGGTCTTTTGTTGGCTGTCGTGTTATAGTGCTCTTTAAACACGCTGTAAATTTTAAGCGATTTGCATCAAATCGGTTCAAACTCGTTTGTTCTGTTGGCCTAAGCAGTTAGAGTTCAGATTGTGCTGGGTTTTGGCCGTGTTTTGAGCAAAACGCGGTTCCGATACAGCGCTTGCAGAACAAACAGGTCTCCCCTCACACTGACTGAGGACTGACGGACGGGGCGAGGAATCCTGGGCTCTAGCTTAAACTCCGCCTCTCGTGGGCGGAGCATAATAACATGAACCTCGCTTTATTCAATGAACATTCATATTACTTTCTTGTAGCGCTTAGCCAATCAGAATCAGCTATTGCTCTAAATAAACGCCCCTTATGACGTTACATTGTGTGTTACTCGCCCTCAGGGCGCCATGACAATCAGAGTCATGGGTAGCGTGAAAGGCGTAAGTGAGTGAAGTGAAATTCCTCATTTGGTTGGTTAGCCATTCTAAGGGGGCGTAAAGAATGACGCTAACGTAGACAGTCACGTGTTGCAGGTAGTTCAGGAAGTTACGCTAAAAGGATTCAGACATAATACCGCGAAAAGGAAGTTTGTTTATAGATATCACGGAGATGATTATATATTAACATCTAAAATATCTTCAACTTAACCAAGGTTAAACGAACCGTTGGTCGGTATCGTGTAGCAATAAAACGTTTTCCGTGTATTCAAAGGCCGTTTGCCCAACCAGGATTTTTGCTAGTGTCAGTATCAAACTGTGTCTGTGTGTAAGAACTGCTAGAGGGTTGGGCTCTACTCCTTAAACCACATTAATATCTGTTTGGAGTGACAGACTAAACGGTCAATTAAAAACTACTTATTTTTTTAACCAACGCGTACCCAGCCAATCAAAAACCAAGCAGGCGGAGACTGGACACAAACCCGCGGAAGCCCCGCCCCTCCTCGGCGCTTGTTTTCAGTCGAATGTGTTGCGTTAGTTGATTTTAAAACTTTTAAAAATACGTTTTATCCTTTTTCATACAAAGTTAAATCATTTTATTTACGTATTTTATTTTAGTATTGTAGTGTATCGTGAGTTTGGCTAACAAGAGCAGGTGAGTCTCGAGCTCTAAAATATCAACTTTACACAGCTGTGTAGTATTTTTCTGTTTTATACGTTATGAAATCGATTTTCTCTTAAACTGAAGCTCTCGAGCTTTAGTTTGCACGGTTACTGTGATAAAATTAATGATTTACTGACTTGCCATTTGTAGTCGCGAGTTAGCTTTTTAGCATTTTCTGCCTGCCTGCATGTGCAGGACACACACACACACACACACGCAGCGTATACAAACGTGCACAAACTATATATATTCTGCTAAATGAATAAGTGTACATGTAACATATAAACCATAAAAACACACGGGAAGAATTTGTATGTCTTTCTCGTTAGTTTTCATGCTTGTGTAAATAGGGAAAGTAGAATTAAATGTGTTTTATGCATTATATGTAGAGTTTGTTGTCAGTTGTAAAATAATAGTTGTATAGATCGGTTCATCTTTCTGCTCACAGTTTCTTTCTGAGAACCATCTTTGGTGGATCTTGAATGCTGTTTTAATGAAGGTTGTGTTTTAAGAGCTTTGTTAAACATGTACATTACAATGTTATGTTGGACAAGTTATTTAGCAGCCTGTGTGATCTGTTCTCTGGCCATATGTGTTGTGCAAAGCCCTATACAGATAAATTGAATTGTCCTCGACTGAGAATTTGTCAATGAGGACCCCCCACATCTGTTGATGAATGATGCAGCGTGAATTCCTGCAGTAAGCAACCACTGTTTACATGATTCATATTTAAAAGTTCCACTTCTCATTCAGTGTTCTAATATTTTACTAAATCGTTTTTGAGTTTTAACCCTTAATTTGTTGAAATATCAGTCTAAATTTGATGTATATTGAAAGTCCTTTCACAAGTGCTTCAAAAGTTCAGATTTTTACTGGTGTCCACTGTCCAGACAGGCAGGCATTGAAATGTAAATTATGTCAAGGCATCCAATCAGATTAAAGTTTGACATTTTGAGACAGGTCTTGCTATTTTTGTGTGCACTATACATCAGAAGACCTGGAAAGAGGCATTGTGGTATTTCATAAGGTGTTCTTGTCTCGCATTACTTCTAGGTCTTAGCCCCCTCTGAGTATGAATACAGCATGAGAAGGAGTGTAGAGGAACAGGAGCCAGTGTTCACCCCACAACAGCGCAGGCTTCCCAGCAGCACAGAGGGCTTCCAGCACAGGGTTCCTGCCCCAGCGCCCACCGTCTTCGAAGCTGTGGCTGACGGCATGCAGCCTACACCAGGGATACAGTACCCCGTTCCCCAAGGGTACAAGGTACTGAAGCTCACCCTCAATTATCATTACCTTTCAATTCACACTGCAATCCAGAGTGACTCTGGAATCCATAACATGGCTTACAAAGAGATTGATGAGTGTTAGCTTTACTGCTTTTCTCTTTTAAAATATTCTGTCCATTGAATGTCTTGCAATTGACAAAGATATTGAAATTTTAAAATTTCAAGGAAACTGAACTGAAAATATACAAATTTGACATTGTAAAACTTAAAAATGTTGGGAAAAGGTGTTTTTATTTGGGAAAGAAGCAATTAAAAACAGGCTTACATCTTAATTCACGCTATACTTTACACTACGGAGCAGTATTATTATTTTGAGATCTATTTTATGACAAACATTGTTGTATAATTGGACAGAAGATATGAATGCAACAACAAAATAACAGAAAATATGAATAAAACAACACTATTTGCACTTCATGCATTGTTTATGTTTAAGATCTTGACTGGTTTCAGGTGCCCACTGTGGCCCAAAGCTCAAGTGGTCATGGTCAAACTCCCAGCCTGGCAGTCAATAGCGGGATTCACCATCATGGCCCAGCAGTGCAGCCCCAAGGTCCCTCTCTGGTGCAAGGCCATGTCCACCCACCCATCCTCTCTGCAGTCGCACAGGGACAGCAGCAGTTTCAGAGACTGAAGGTAGGACATGGGGTGTTGCGTGTATGATTTGGGAGTCAAACAAATGGCATGTGTTGGTAAAACTGGATCATCAGTCTCTCTCCTACAGGTGGAGGATGCCCTGTCTTACCTGGACCAGGTGAAGCTGCAGTTTGGGAGTCAACCGCAGGTCTACAATGATTTCCTGGACATCATGAAAGAGTTCAAATCTCAGAGGTAAGTTTAAATGCTTCCACTTTTAAGTTCAAAGTAACAAATAACACACTTTTCGGTCGTGTCACAGTTGTTTGACATACCATGATTAAGGAGTGTTGCTGAACACAACATAGAAAAGATTGCCTAAACCCCTCTCATCTGTGGTCAAATCAGTTTAACACGTGGCCTCAAATTGCTTTTTTTTGTAGGGTACAGCAAAATAAGACATCATAATTTGTTTTTTTAATAATAATTTATTAATACACAAAACATCTGAAGTAATTTGGAAAATTGGCAACACTAGGCTGATTCAACACATTAAAGAGCATTATATGAACTTGACTCAATTATATAGAACTCAAATGACGTGGCCATATATGCACAGGTATAGGCTATTTTACCAACAGCTTTGTATGTGGATTCTAGAGTCAATAACAATCCATTTTATTATACAGTTTAAATATGTAGAAACTTTATTGTCTGAAGTTGATGCATATAAAACACAGGTGCTAAATTGTAAATGATAGCAATGTCTCTTGCTCGCTCTCTTTCTTTCTCTATTTTGCAGTATTGACACCCCAGGTGTGATCGGCAGGGTTTCCCAGCTCTTTAAGGGTCACCCCGATCTCATTATGGGCTTTAACACATTTCTTCCACCGGGATACAAGATTGAAGTTCAGACCAACGATTTGGTTAACGTGACCACGCCTGGTCAGATCCACCACATAACGCCTCATGGCATCTCTGTGCAGAACATCCCATCTGGACCAGCACAACAGCACGAGAACCAGATTCACGCAAACGCGAACAACACTGCTTCCACATCACCTTCCCAGCCCATGCCGAAGAGCAAGGTTTGAGTTCTGTGTGATTGTATATTGTTTCTTTCCAGTTTACTGCACATTTGCCATTTGAGTGCAATTTACTCTACAAATTAGGGCTGCAAGATGTATAGAAATGTTCAAAATGTTTCGAATGTGCATATTCCAATATGCACATTCAAAATATTTTGCAATAACTATGTCATTTTAATACTTCAAAAAGTTATCTATACACAGTTTTAGGTAGATGCAGAGAGATGCAATGCATGCAAATGTTATTTGGAATGCGTTTTCTTTCCCAGAAAAAATGTGAAACGTATGTTGGTTGATTTGATTTTCAATTTATAAGTTATACATTTTATTTTTAATGTAGTTGAAATTGATTTTACAAATTTAAAGCATTATCTTATTGAATATTGCATTATTTCGCAAGTTATTGCCTAATATTGTGCATCCCTACAAATGCTCTAAAACTGTGGCACTGGTACTCAACTTCCCAGGCGTAATTTGGATGAAGATCACAGATTTTTCCATCCCTGTCTCCAGCTGCTGCAGTCTCCTGCTCTAACTCCCAGCAGTCACCCTAGTCCCTCCATCCCCCCATACACATCACCGCGATCCCCTCCGTTGCAGCCCCACACCCCCGTCAGCAGCACGCCCTCCGCTCCTCCGCTGCAGAACAACCAGCCTGTGGAGTTCAACCATGCCATCAACTACGTCAATAAGATTAAGAACCGCTTCCAGGGCCAGCCCAACATCTACAAATCCTTCCTCGAAATCCTGCACACATACCAGGTTGTGTCTAACAACGAAAACCAATATGCAAATTTAAGAGTCTGCCTTGACTTTTTCTGTACAGAAATTAAAACCGGGTTCTTACCTTGAGTATTTAGCTATTGAGGGCTATTACAAATTTTATTGTTCATTATCTTAGTTACATTGTGTTGCATATGTGTGCACTAGGCATGCCTGAATATGGGCACTGAAATTAAAATACATTAATTATTGCACTATAGACGTTATGATCTAGACAATAATAATCATTTTATGTGGCGGTTTGTTAAAAAGAAGGAACAGCGTAATGCAAAAGAAGCAGGGGGGAGCTACACCCCAGCACTGACAGAGCAGGAGGTTTATGCCCAAGTGGCTCAGCTGTTCAAGAACCAGGAAGATCTGCTCTCAGAATTTGGCCAGTTCCTGCCAGACGCCAACAGCTCCATGGTGAGTTTGATCCTGATGCCACCTCCACTGTGTCCCTGCCCTCTGGATCTAATCATCATCCTAGTTTTAGAATCTTTGATTCAGAACCTGAAGATTCAAAAACCAAGAGGAACCAGCTGTCACTTTTTGATGTTCTCCAGTGTTAATGTGATACAAAGTGAAACATTTCTTGCTGTTTTCGAACCCTCTCCAACTCTTACAGTTTCTGGGCAAGACGACAGCAGAGAAGGCCGAATCTGTGCGTAATGATCACGGAGGAACTGTCAAGAGACCACAGCTTAATAACAAGCAAAGGCCCAGTCAGAATGGCTGTCAGATACGCAGACACTCAACTACAGCTGTAACCCCACCTGTGAAGGTACAGCACCACCACAGTCACCTTAACGCCCCACAGGGTTGCCATGGTAATATCAGGGAATCTTAAAATGATAACATGCCGGCCTGGAAAAGACAGAAAATGCACGAAACAAACAGGTTGTAGAAATGTACTATAGTGAGTTAAAATTTTCCTGTTGATGATTGTAAACTTTAGAAAATGATTTTTAAAAATCTATCTCTAGTAATCATAAGTGACAGGAAAAGTTTTGCTCAAAAATTGCTCAAAAAGTTTGTGAACCAAATTTCAGCTGACTGATCTGAACTATTTTCATCTTAAGTAGCTGTTGGTTTCGTTTGTTTTCCTTTTTTTTTTCAGAAAAAGTCCAAGCTATTAAATCTAAAAGATTCGCCCATGGCAGAGGCTGGCAAACACGGAGTAGGAACAGAGTCACTTTTCTTTGACAAAGTGAGTTGCAGTGGTTTAATTCTCTGCATATTCTCTTCCTAGTTGTCCAATATTGACTGATGTTGACGTGTGCTTGAAGGTGCGGAAAGCCCTGCGGAGTGCTGAGGCTTATGACAACTTCCTGCGCTGCCTGGTCATTTTTAACCAAGAGATTATTTCACGTGCTGAGCTGGTTCAACTTGTGGTTCCATTCTTAGGGTGAGTCTAAAGTAAAGAGATGAAAACAAAACAACTGTTACTGCATCATTATCAGCATTTAACTTTTATTTTGCTTATTTTCTGAAATGCACAGTCCTATTGTATTTGTTTTGCACTATGACGTGTTGTATTGTTAAAAATAACAAATCAGCGTATTTACTTTTTTTACAGAAAATTTCCTGAGCTATTTACCTGGTTTAAGAACTTTCTAGGATATAAGGAGATGCCACACTTTGAGATGTATCCCAAAGAGAGAGCCACGGAGGGCATTGCCATGGAAATTGACTATGCTTCATGCAAGCGTCTGGGCTCCAGTTACAGAGCTTTACCCAAGAGTTACCAGCTGCCCAATTGCACTGGCAGAACATCACTCTGCAAAGAGGTGAGAAAGAGAATGCTTGTACACCTTACCAAATACCATCTGAAAGACTGCAGTCTGATTTCTGGGTGGTAGAATTATAATCTTTTTGAAAATATCTGTTATATTGAAGAAGCTTTAAGTCCTGTTGTTTATGGTTATTTTCCTGTGGATGCTTTAGGTGCTGAATGATACTTGGGTTTCCTTCCCCTCCTGGTCGGAGGATTCCACGTTTGTCAGCTCCAAGAAAACACAGTATGAAGAACATATGTACAGATGCGAGGATGAGAGATTTGAGGTGAGATTTTGCTCTCTTCTGGATATCTTGCAGGATGGTATTTAGCTGGTTTCAGAGCGTTAATGTCACACTCCTCTTGCTAACAACTTTGTTGATTTCCCTGCAGCTGGATGTTGTCTTGGAAACAAACTTGTCCACCATCCGCATGCTTGAGTCGGTCCAGAAAAAAATGTCCCGGATGTCTGCGGAGGAACAGGCCAAATTCCAACTGGATAACACTCTGGGCGGCTCTTCAGAGATAATCCACAGAAAAGCCATTCAGAGGATATATGGAGAGAAAGCTCTGGACATCATCGATGGGCTGAAGAAGAACCCGGCCGTGTCGGTCCCCATTGTCCTCAGGAGGTTAGTTTGCACACAGATTCCTGAATGTTTTACAACCTAGTTTCTGGAGGCATAACCAGCATAACATGTTTGATTAGATAGACATCTAAAACATGCTTGATTCAGCTTATCAGTTTGTTATGGTAGAGTACATCCTGGAGTACACTTGTGATCAAATCAGACGCATTTCAAATATACGCCCCCTCCCGCCAGCTATGTTCTGTAGATGAGCGACACCTGATTGTTCCCTCACGAAGAGGTACCAGATTGCTGGTTAAGATGTTCACCTATTCTGTTGTTCTCTAGTGGAATGGGCTGCCAATATATCAGAATTATTTCCACTAGTAAATTTAGCTTTGTAGACTAGGCATGTTAGTATTTAGGACAAAATGGTAAATGCTCTCTCTCCTTTTAAGTCATTTTTTTTTATTACAAAACCAATTTCTTTGTCCTGTTGTCAGACTGAAGCTGAAAGAGGAAGAATGGCGAGAAGCTCAGAGAGGATTTAATAAGATCTGGAGAGAGCAGAATGAGAAATATTACCTAAAATCGCTGGACCATCAGGGCGTCAACTTTAAACAGAATGACACTAAGGTCCTGCGCTCCAAAACGCTTCTCAATGAGATAGAGAGCATCTTTGATGAGGTGAGACACTTAATCTTCAAACCATATTACTTGGGCTTGTTCCTCCAAAGATTTCTCACCATACTACTTATGGTTGTGTTTGTTTAGCGGCAGGAACAGGCTTCAGAGGACAATGGTGTGCCCCCTAGTGGCCCTCATCTAACGCTGACTTACGAGGATCGTCAAATCCTGGAGGATGCGGCTGCTTTGATTATTCACCATGTCAAAAGACAGAGCAGCATCAGCAAAGAGGACAAATACAAGATCAAGCAGATTATCCACCACTTTATCCCCGACATGCTCTTCTCCCAGCGAGGGGTGCTGTCAGATGCAGAGGAGGAAGATGACGAGGAAGACATGGACCTCGAGGAGGGCATGTCCAAGAAGCACAATGGGCTAACAAGAGCATGTAGCAGGACTCCGACAAAGTCCAAGCTGCTCTTTGGCACCTCCATGGCTCAGCGGCTTCGCTCCTTCGAAGATCCGTACAACCTCTTTTTTGTGAATAACAACTGGTACATCTTTTTCCGACTGCACCACAAGCTTTGCTCACGTCTGCTGCGGCTATATGTGCAAGCTGAGCGGCTGCTTGAGGAGGACTCAAGAGAGCGTGAGTGGGAGAGGGATGTGCTTGGGCTCAAACGCGACAAAAACGACCACACTGCCATCCAGCTGCGTCTGAAGGAGCCCAGTGAGTTACATTAAACTGTCATATTTATTACGATACAAACTTTGAAGCAAGGTGGCCCTCCAGAATTTAAAACCCCTCTTTTAGCATTTTATTTGTTCCCTACATGTACATGTTCCCTACATGTACAGTATACATATAATGTCATAAAAACCCTCTTCAATTTCTCCTAAAGACCTTCAAGACCATTTGATGCAACACAATGATGAATGTTTGTGTCTGTCGTGGAGATAAGTATGTGTTTGACACTGTCCCTGTCTCCTTCAGTCGACATAGATGTGGAGGATTATTACTCTGCCTTTCTAGAGATGGTTCGTAATCTTTTGGATGGGAACGTGGAAGCGTCTCAGTATGAAGATTCTCTTCGAGAGATGTTTACCATTCATGCCTACATTGCCTTCACCATGGACAAACTCATCCAGAACATTGTCAGACAGGTCGGTCTCCATCTGCTGTCCCACATTAAGCTGCAAAACATTTCGAAAGATGTGTTTTATAAAAGGAATTTTGCTCTAAGAGTGACAAATAGAGCATGAAGTGGTAAATTATTTATGTCCTAACCATCGCCGTTGTTGTAGTGCAAAACAAAATGAATGCTTAGATTGTGTTTATTTTGAATCATTTCATTGGTCCAAAATCCTTTCCCAAAAAGCTGTATAGTAAAGATCAAATGTGTTCTTGTTGGCTACGAGTTCCCAGGCTGTTTGACTCACTATTTAACTCTTGACTGTACCCAAGACATTTCCCAGGATGTTTTGATGAAAACTTGTTCTCTCCGCAGCTGCAGCACATAGTGAGCGAGGAGATCTGTGTTCAGGTCACAGAGCTTTACTTGAGTGAGAGCAGTCACTCGGCTACAGGTGGATCTCTCCTCACTCAAAGCAGCAGAATGGCTGCAGAAACATTGTACCAGCGCAGAGCAGTTGAGCAGCTTATGTCTGACGATAACTGTTTTAAGGTACAGCACTTAACCTGAGCAGATGAGTGATGGTTAGCAGGCCTGTTAACAGTTATGTTATCCTCTCTCTCTTTCTTTCTCTCTCTCTCTCTCTGCCTCTCTCTGCAGCTAATGTTTATGAAGAACCGAGGAAACATCCAACTCAAAGTGGAGCTTTTGGACACGGAGGAGGAGAATTCAGATGAGCCAGTGGACATAGAAGTGAGGTTTTCAGAAACCTCCCGAACAACAATATTTGAAGGCCCCCCGCAATCATAATTTCTAAACAGGAAAATATTGTACAGCTTGGCATAACTAGAAAGATGTATATTCTTTATAAAAATATCCGAACACTAACACATTTTGAGCCCCCCTATTGGGCCCCGCCCCTTAAGAAACACTGCATTAGAAGGACAGACAGATTTATCTTGCTGTCATTTGTGGTATTGTTTGTGTTTAGTTATTGACCTTTCTCCTAATGTGTGTGTGTAGAGGTGGTCAGATTACGTCATGCGGTATCTGTCAGGTGATTTCACTTCTCCAGACCTGAGGGACCATCTAGCACAGAAACCAGTGTTTCTGCCAAGGTACCTGTGATGCTTTGACCTCTGTCCTCTGCATTTCCCAACCAATAGCTGATCCTCAGCTGTTTTCATATAGCTCATGTAGATAAATACAATAAATATGAGAATATCATATTTATTGTCAACAGTCATTCTTATGACTTGTCTGACATGAGTGTCTGTTTTCATAGGAACCTGCGCCAGATCCGTAAGTGTCAGCGAGGTTGTGAGACTCAGGAAAAGGAGGTAAAGGAAGGAGGTAGAAAGGAGAAAGCAGACAGCATGAGGATGGAGTGCATGTTCAAACTGAACTCCTACAAAATGGTGTATGTCTTTAAATCAGAAGATTACATGTACAGACGCACAGCGTTGCTGAGAGCCCATCAGGTACAATCACACACACCCTTCCTCACTCTTAAAGCCTCTTCACAAGCAAAAGTCAGCAGCCTTTTTTTCTCAACAAGACTGAGATAAGTTTGCCTAAATGAACACAGATCACTATTCACCTGTTAATGCAAACTCTTTGCTGCAAACTCTTTGCTGCAAACTCTTTGGTGCAAACTCTTTGAACTGTAAATGTAAAATAGATGTAAAATAGCTAATTTCACTGCATTGCAATTCGCACTTTTAAAGACTGCTGAAATTTGCTTGATAGGAATAGACATTATTAGCCTTAGACAAAGTCTACTCTCTCTATCTGTCTATCTCTGTATCATTCTCAGTCTCACAAACGAGTGAGCATGCGTCTGCACCAGCGATTTCAGGCCTGGACTCAGCTCTGGGTAAAAGAACATGTTACCAGGGACATGGCTGTCGAAACTAGTAAGTGGCTGATGGGAGAAAGGTGTGATGGACTGGTACCCTGCTCCACCAGTTGTGACACTGAAACCCTGCACTTCCAGTGTATTAACAAGTACAGAGTGAAATACGGCAGCCACAAGAGCCAGTGACATCAGCAAATGAGCGGGGCTTACACGAAGCTTGACAGGGTCAAGCTAAACTCTCACTTTGTCCTGTGGCATTCATACGCATTTAAATATTTTTATCAGTGTTTCTTCCTCTTTTATAAGCTGTTCCTACAAAACAACACAGGCCCCCAGTGCCAAAACATGGGGCTAGAGACCTATCAGTCAAACCTGGTCTGGACCAATCACATCACAGATATGATCAACATACAGATCAGCCCTCTGACCTGATACATCTAGATCTGGGCTGCGTTTCTCAAAAGCATTGTCAGGCAATGGTCTCTATGTCTTTAGCCTTACAATGCTTTTGAGAAATGCAGCCCTGATATTTTATATTTTTCAAATGCCAGTTAAGCAGAAAGTGTGTTCCCTGGATTTGATAGTGTTTTTGACTTTACAAATTTGCAGGCAGCAGATATGACTCAATGTGTCTGAATCAGACGCGTCACTCTGACACCTTTTTCATGGATAAAAAAAATTAAGTCCTCTAGTTTGAAATAAGTGCACTTAACTTTACTATGAGAGCGAGAGATTTATTCTGCCACATTTCAAAGGAAAACAAAGATCTGAGGTGCAAACAAACTGTCATTGTAATATGACATTTTTTTAGGAAAAAGCAAAAAAATAAAGACAACAGCAATAAAAATTTAGGGCCTGTACAAGTGTCGAGAATCAGAAAGCTGGTTTGTCTCTCTAAATGTCAATGAGAAAAGAAGGCACTAATTTCTTTGCCAGCTTACGGCCAACATTACATGTGAACCTTGAACACGCAGTTCACTGATTTGTAAATAAAATGTAAATACCGCCAGACCTTTTTATGCCAGATGTGCGTGTTGTGTTTAGTGCTTTAGTGTGGCGTGTAGAGGGAAAGCAGGAGCCTACATGGAAAACAATGAAAATGCAAGACGGTTTATTACAGTTTTTACCAAAGGGAGCTGATTGTTAAGGTTGGGTTGGTATCGTACTCTTTTGTATGTTTCCTTTTTGTTTTTTCAGCTTCTCATTTGTCTTTTTTTATGATAAAAAGTTACTTTTGAAAAGTAGAAATGTATCCAGGTTCTTGTTTGGAATGGAAGATTTTATAAGATTAAAATTTTAATTTTTGAAGTTTGAATATGGATGTTGTTTCTGTATACTTTTATCACAGTCCATTTGGAATAAATATTTGGCTCTGGCAAACACACTGATAAACAGTTCTCTGTGAATGTAATCTTCATCGTTGTCAGAGGATAATCACTCTGGATAGATTTCTGCTGGATAAATCTAAATATATATACACATTTTAAAAATGAGTCTAAAAGCATGCCTTTTCTGTGGATCATTATCGACCCTTTATTTGCATATTTAAATTAATAAAAATGACATTTGTAGCATAAACATCTGGCTTTGTTTTTGATTCTGTGTAATATTTTGACCATATTAAAGATATAGCAGTACACAATTTTCTATTTCCCTAGGTTAAAATTAAATGAATAATTCTTTGTTGTTTATAATGTGGCACCCCTCGAATAATCTATTATGTCTGTTCAATTAATAGTGCATTATCATCTGTATCCACTAGAGGGATACAGAGATCTTATTAGATCATATTACGTCGAATGGTCGGTGTACAGGTTCTCACCTTTGGATCTTACTGTCTTGAAGAGTTTAGTTCAACCATGATCAAACTCGCCTGCCTGTAACTGTCTAGTAATCCTAAAGATCTTAATTAGACCTTGATTAACATGATTAGGTAAGTTTGATCAGGGTGTGTACGGAGGACTAGCAGAAACATCAGCCTGCATCCTAGACATGATGGTCTTGTTTTATAGGCTGGTCTAAATCACGTTATTAAAGGTGCAGTCGACTGTTCCAGACATCTTGCTGGTCCTAATAAATGATGTAAGTGATGTTACAATGCCCACTACTTAAAACAATATGAACTGTGCATCAATCAACATTTCAAACACTATTCACTAAACCACTATTAGTATGCCATTCTGGGCATAGTAGAGGTCAGACTGTCTTTCTCTCTGTGGCTGGTCCTTTTTTTTACCCTGTTAAGTCTCTGGACCAATAATTTATTATTTATAAACTTACATAGCTTACTAAAAGCATTATTCTAAATGGATGAATGAATTTTATGTTGTAAAATATAAGTGAAGGCCATTCAAATGTCTAAACCAAGTGATATCAAATGAGAAAAACAGACGCCGCTTTATTAGGCCTGACAGCAAAAAAAAATTCATCCAGTCTAAAGAGCTGCTCCAAGCAGGCCCAGTCTGGCTCTGTAGGACAGGAAGGATCCTTGTGCATGTGTGTTAGAGCATAGGTGGAATGGGCTTAGACTGGTGAGTGATGGTTCTTTGTCCCAGAGTGATCCAGATTGTTCTGTGTGGTTCTGACGACTGCTTTGTCTGACGTGTGGCAAGTTTCCCTACTTAGAGTTAATGAGAGACAGGCCATCTTAGTTACTGGTGTGTGCAATAGAAAGAGAGAGAGAGGCAGAACCTTCATTAGCCTGTATATATGCATGTCTGTGAGTTGATATAACTGTCACAAATTTTGGTCATGCTGAGCCAGACTTTTTGACTATGAGAATAAAGTCTGTTTCACTTAGCAGCTTTTTTTGACTAAGTACTGGGTAATTAGACAGGAGGAGAACGTCAAATTAACAGGTTGCTTTTTTTTTACACATTTGAGGCTAGGAAAATCTTAAATTTGAGGTTGTGTCTCCAGTTGCACGCTTCTGTACGCTTTAAGTATGTACTTTGTTGGTGACGATAGATAACCTAGTCCCATAGTAAAGTGCCATGAAAGCCAGTCAAAATCTCTTCATTAACTCTCATTTGCATTACAGTTTGTGTCAAACAACAGTTCAGCTCTAATTGTTTCAGTTAACAGAGGCACTGGCCTCATTTTGCCCCTATGGGCCTCTGAGGATCTAGAGGGCTGTAGGGGATCCTGTCCTCAATGTTTCTCGAAGCTCCTAAGTATTCTCAACAAAGAGTTCTTTCTGCACTAAGAGCAGCATTGAAACCAAACCCCTCATTAAATTAACATAATGATGCACACTTGTTGTCAGAGGCTCTGAGAATGTGTGTATTGTAGGACTGATTTATTCTTCCACACTGTTGCAGGTCAGAAATCAGGCCGCAGAGAGGAAGACTTGGCAATGGTTGGTTTGGGAGTTTTTGTTGTGTCAATCCTCTGAAATGGCATGTTGAAAGAACAGACTGTAGCTCCTGGCAGCCCAGTGGCACGAAGACAAATCGTTTTGAGGCCTTTGATGTTTTGTTGTTCATGACAATGATTTAGAACTTTCAGCTGAGCAACAGCAAAGGCGGAGACAAGGAACAGCTGGGAAAATAATGAGTCCAAACACAATTCAGACTTCCTGAAGCATTTATTCTAAGCTGGTATTAGACTGAATGTTTAACATCTCCACTGGATAACTGACCTTATAAATTAGACAGATCTTTTTGACTTCTACTGTCAGGGCTTTGGCCTATTTTTTAAAGACTTGCCTTTAACAATGTACAGATATTGTACTCAATGTACAATATCTAGCTCCGCCCATATGAAAGAAAAATCACATTCATTTAACTTTGTGATGATCTGCCATTTCAAGTCTTATAATCACAGGCTGAATATTTTATTAAATTCTGCAGTATGTTTGTACAATATGTTATTTTCATGTTTATTGGTTTTTTGTGTGTAATGCTAATAGTTGTGCATTTACATTTAAAAAGATAATCAATTAAGTTTATAACCTGGGAAGTAGTTTGTGGGTCTCTCTTGAGTTTGTTGGCCTCTCTAGATGTTCTTCATAAACTATTTATGCAGTGTTTTTTTTTTTTGCTATAGATATTTCTGTCATTGCTGTACTGAATGTGATAAACGAGAAAGAGGAGCAGACAATCTTCCTCCTGTATTGTTAATCAGAGTGATGTATTGCCTCATCTGTCAGCTTTGATCTCACAGCACCCACAGGTGTCTCTCCCATGTCCACACTCATCCTGAAGCACAGCTTCTTTCCTAAACCATCCTAAATATGTCTTCTAGCTGACACTCTTTTGAACAATAGCATTTTAGCTTTGCAAGTGGCTCACAAGGTGTTAGTTTGGCCTCTCTCTGTCTGGATCTTTTTGTGTGTATGTTTGGATTTGTGTGCTCTTGAGGAAAATTCACATAGGTTTCTTCAAGCATGACTGTCTAAACCTGATCACAGATTTCAGGGTCCTCTGCAAATGCATCCCATATAAGCTTGTGCTGCGTATCTGTGTATCCCACTGGCTGAAATCTGACGGCTAGACAGAATCTGTGTCTAATGAGATTCAGAGCAATATTCTCTCCACACACATCTATTTTCTGAAGAAAAGGTGAGTGGTGCTTGTCTGTGTTAAACCTGACGACACAATGTTGGGTGGTTGCCAGGACGTTGCTATGCAGTTGCAGAGGTGTTCTGAATAGTTGCTGTGTGGTTGGCAGGGCAGCCTGTGTGGTTGCTAGGTTGTTCTGCTCGATAATTACTGGTCAACCAAAACAGAAATGTGCCACTTACATTTTCAACCTTTGAAAAAAAATGACAGACAAAAGATGTTTGATTCCATTTTTATTAAATCTTTTGTTTGCCATACACATATCTGTGCACAAAACAAACTAAGTAACAGAGAAACAAAATGAATGAAGATTACAGTGATGGATGTTATCATTAAACCGTAATATAAAGGTCCCAGTTGGATTCCCATGATGCACTGCACAAATGCATGTTCACTGGCTGACATAAATGAAGGGTTCGTTTTATTAGGACAGAGTAAGGTTCAGATGCAGACATGCCAAGGTTTCTGTATTTATAGTTGTCTCCAATACAGCTTTATTCTCGTACATAAATCCGTGTGCAAACCACGTCATCAGCTCCAAAGATCTGAGAAGTAAAAGAAAATTTTGAAAAAAGCGGAGTGCTGCAAGTGGTTGCCAAGGTGTTGTTATGCAATTGCCAAGGTGTTTTGAGTGTGTTTTTTGTTTTTCCTGTAGTTGCCAGGGTGATTGCTAATGATGTAGGTGCTAGGTCTATATGACATTCTGGTTTCTAAACAGTGGCCAGGTGTCTACTTTGTTTTATTAGGCTGTTTATTGCTCCCAAAATGAAAATTGTAAGTCTGCTTATTTAGAAAAAGGGACACCTCTCCTCGACAAACAGGATCCCATTATCTTTGGGCTGATTCTTGTTTTTTTATCTGATCATCATGATGATAAGCCACATCATAATGTGTAGATGTAATGAGGACAATCAGATACTCTTATCTGCTCTTTTTTTATGGAAATGTGTACTAGATTCACAGCAAAATGCCAAATACAATTGATGCTGCATTCTGGGATTGTTGTCTGTCAAAGTCAGGCTCTGAATTCACTCACAAAGTGAGATTTTTCGAAATGTCTGAACGTCAGACTAAGAGCGTGCAGCTTTGATTTGGGTCAGACCTGCACTTTTTTGGACCGTTTTCCACATTCCTGTGTGTTCAGCCTGATTAAGCGTCAAACAGTCCCTCCCAGGAGCCGTCAAGAGTTTCTGTCCTGGAGCCGATTCATGACCCTTTCATTTTATTGTTGGACTTGGATTTGTGCACACATTACAGCTGGACATAAGCTCAATATGTCCGCTTAATAATACGTTTTAGCTTTTAGATAACACAAGCTCATGTTGTTTTGACGCTATTATGAATTTATGTTACAAGGTCTTTTCACAGGAGGTCTTACTATATGTTTAAACCTGTTTTAAGTTTCAGATGTCTTTGTGTTTAAACTTCTGAAATACTTTCAGAGGTTTAAGTAAAGGATGCTCTGAGCATCCTGAACAAGACAAGAGTGAGAATAGGTCTGACAGCCATTCAGATCGATGTGTTCCATTAAACGCTTACACCCAAAGACTCTCTTTCTCTGTCTTTGAACACTAAGATACATAGGAAAAAATCCATAGTCGGTTTCCTGTCTGGAAGTCATAAAATATGATCATGCTTAAAAGTACACTGCCATGTTAATTATGCAGTGCAGGGTGTAAAACCATCTAGCCACTGTTGTGTAGAGATGTGAAAATCAGAAAAAAAGAACAATTTTGTCCTTTTGAGTCTTTAATTTTTATGAGCTAAACTTTTATGAGCAAATATAAGCTAAAACCAAAAAAGACCCTGCCTGTCAGTTACAAATCACATAGTCATCTGACTGATTACAGCCTGTATTATTCAGCTGCAAAGTACCTAATTTTACATACACAAAATATGACAAAACCTGCCAAAACTGAGAAAAAACTCTTTTTGGGGATGTTCACATTTGTAAAAATCCTACAAAAAAAATAGTAAATAGTGTTATTTTAAAAATGTGAAAATACAGAAAGTTTTCAGTTCGGTTAAGTTATGTTTAAATCGCTATATATAAAAACAGAGGTCTATGGTTTGTCCAAGTAAATTAAGGCGTGCGTGTGTCTGTGTGTCTCTTACCAGGATGAGATCATCTCCTCTCAGCTCTCTGCTCCAGTATGTCACTGGTCCTTCTCCGTCTACCAGCGTTTGTTTGCAGTAGATTTTATTTTCTGTCTCCCAGGTAGGGAAACTCTGCAGACGCCACACACATACAGACACATTAAAAAATTACACAGAGACAGATTTTGATTCATTATTGTAATAAAGTGTTTGTGTGTAAGGCAACATAAATAATCATGTCAGAGTAGTGCACTGATGGGGCTTCTGATCAAACTCGATTCCTTTCTCTCCCTTTCTCTCTCTTTGGCTTCAGGCACCAAATCTAAACACATTTAAGTAGCTTGATATCAAATCTAAAAATGAGACCATGTACAGCACCCAGCACGTTCTGTCATCTTGTATATAGAAGTAGAGGAAAACAAAGATACAGTTTTCTCCTGCTTTCTCTCATCCCCTAAACGGTCCAACTAATGGATGCTCCAGACATCCATTAGCTATGGCATTGTTTTACCGCCCATCATTTTCTTGCTGTCTCGTTTTCTCTCCCTTGTTCTCTCTGATGATCATTTAATCTTTGCCTCCTGCCCTGTGGCAGGTAAGCAGTCTGTCTCTATAGCAACCGGCTTCAGTGAATGAAATTCACTGAATTTCTTTGAATCTCTGTTCCAATGTCTGTGCCCCCCAATGACTACAAGACAAATGAGGTAAATAAAAATTACATAAATGTCTCCCTGCTTTTATAAGATCGTAGCAACAGCAATACAATAAGACACCAGTGAAGGATTGTATGTATTTTTACTGTATGATAACACTGTGATTATCCCACAGATACAAAACCTCCTATACATTTGTTCTGTGTGGTTTCTGTGGGATTCCATTTGTTTAGCTCTTCTCGTGAGGTTTCAGTATGATCAAAGGGTTTCCCTTGCTATGGGATCTCATTTGGTTACTTCTTCTCGTGGAGTTTCAGTGTTATCAAAGGATCCCCTGCTGTGCTCCTATCAGGAAATTTTTGTGGGATTTCCTGAATGTTTAAGTTAGCACATTTGTTATCAGGGATAAAGTTCTGTCACACAGACAGAACTTTGGGTGAAGATCTAGAAGACGGCTATGCTACACGACTTCCATCAATAAACTCTTTTCCCCTGAACTTTGGTCAAGCTTACTTATTTTATGTATTAGAGAAATCTGATACATTGGCGAGCCACCCAACAACTGGTCAGCCAAATACGAGAAAATCTAACACCAGTTTTTATAAAATGATTACATTTATTATTAACAATAATACATTTTCTTCGGCCAAATAATAGTTCAAATATTGCAACTTAAACAATTAAATTAAAATTTGATAAGTGCATATTCTAGCCTTATTAAACAAAACCCTTTTTAGTTTTTAGATTTGGTCTCTTTATTAAGTCCTTCTTAGCAAGGGTTTTATCTACATATTTCAGCATTGGTTTCTGAAAAAACACTTCAAGATGTTATCATGCATACACTGAAACAGACATACAACTTACAGAGGCTTCGAGACTCCTAAATACCCCCTCCCACGCACACATACACACACTGCTGTTTGTTACAGAACAAAATGTGGCCAAATATCTATTTACACCCCAAGAGCATGGGGTTACCAACACCAAGGTCGTGGGTTCGATCCCAGGGATTGCACACACTCAGAATCAATGTATAGTATAATGCAATGTAAGTCGCTTTGGATAAAAGCGTCTGCCAAATGCATAAATGAAACAAAATGCATAGTTTCTTATCTCTAAATGATGCTAAGAAACTAATTCATGCATTTATCTTCTCTCGACTTGACTACTGTAATGCTGTGTATACTGGTTTACCTAAGGGTTCTATA
>JAZGTJ010008226.1:0-21372 GCA_036877575.1 Botia almorhae
AAGTCACAGATTGCAGCTTTAATGCTAATTTCAACATGTAACAATACATTTTTAAAATGAAAAGCTGTATTTGTTAACATTAGTAAATGCACAATGAACTAACATGAACAAGGAATGACCAAACGTATTAGCATTAACATTAAACATAAAAGATTAATACAAACGCTGTAAAAAATATGTTGCTCATTGTTAGTTCTCGTTAGCTTACATTAACATTATTGTTAATGTCAGTGTTAAAATGAATGTTAATGAATAAGACCTTATTTTAAAGTGTTAAATTTAACCTAATCAGAGGTAGTAACATAAGGTGTGTTTTGATAGGACAGAATAAATAAATCACACTCTGCACACTTCACTCTCACATACAGAGGTCTGATTGTAAGCAGTACATCAGGTGTTTGTTCAGAAAAAAGACCGGCCTGTGCAAACATGCATCACTAAAGACACTCACTGAGTGTGTGCACAGCTCTGTACACTTGTGAGGGGTTCTAAAAGTTACTCAAAACATGGTAAAGCTTGACAGATGTTCTTGTGAGGACATGTGAAGCGGTTCTTACTGATCTTAAGTCTCAAACAACGTAAACAGACCAAGACCGTTTGCTCGAGATTTACATTTTGGGAAAGAGTACAGTAAAAATCATTGTTTTAGTATGAAAACGAATGCATCTATGAGGGGTCCTCACTACTTCAAACAATTTTTGATTGCAAGAATGTTTCCCAAACATTTCCTTTAAGTAACAAAGACGTTAAAAATGTTATTTCAAAAGTTCTAGGAAAATTCAAGATGTCCAGTTTTTTAGATTTGGAATTAAAATTATTGCTTGGTTTTAAGAATGTTATTCAAACTTTTTTTTACAAATTCCGTTATGTTTTTAAAACATTTCACTAACAACGTAAAAACAATGACACTTTTGATATATAACATTAAAATATGTTCTACTAATGTTACTGCAATGTTTTGACAACTTCAAAAGAATTTTGAGAGAACTTTTACCTTTTACCCTCAGCCAACATTTTGAGATTGTTCCCTGTTAGTTGGGATATAGCGTGTAAGGTGTGGGTGTGTGTGAAGGGTCTGAAGGGGTTATGGGGTATAAACCTGCCCTGCCCAGTGCTAAGCTCACCAGCTGCCAGACTGAACATGGGCAGCCCTCTCTTCATCTCAGTACAGCTTCATCTCTCTAAATCTCTGTTCTGCTCGCTTTTCTGTTTATCCATCCATTATCCATTTCTGAAAATCTGTTTGTTTCCTTCATTGTTATTTAGGACTATGTTAGTTTGTTTGCTCTTCAAAATAAAGCTGTACAGATTGTAAGCAGGAGTCACCTTAGAACTGTGTGTGTGTGTGTGTGTGTTTTCTGGCTTTGATACGTACAGGATAAAGTCTGGTTGAAACCGTCGGGTGTTAATTGGACCCAGAGGGCAAATGTAATTGTTGTTATACTCTAACAGTCCAATACATACACACACAGACACACAGACACACAAAGACACACAGACACACATACACACAAAGACACACACACACACACACACACACACACAGCAGTGACACATCTCACCTCAATAAAAGTCAATCAAATGAATTGAAGGAGGACATGACAGAAATAAAGGGCTAAATAATCGTCTGCTGAGAGGAGAGGAACAGAGTTCTCCACATTCCTGCAGCCCGTAAACGCTGTAGTGAACAACAGAACTCCCAGAGGAACCCTGGCAACCCAAAACAGTTTAAGAGCAAACAGGTGCCAGGACGAGGGGACACAAGTCACCCCACACACAAACACAAAACAACACAGACTTGTCACGACTGCACACCTGCTCGCATTTTCCACAACACTGAGCTCCTCAGAATATTTTAATGAACCTATATTTATGACAAGCTCTCTCTCTCTCTCTCTCTCTCTCACACACACACACACACACACACAAACACACACAGAGGGTGAATCCTAACAGCTCTGAATAATTTCTGTCCATTTCACATGCAGAGATCCTCTTAGCATGTGTTTACACGCTCTTTCACACATTACATATTCATCAATGCAATTTACACACACGCGCGTGCACACACACTTTGCACAGGCACTTAGAGAGAGAGAAGCAAGGGTGATGATGTGCTATCGTGGATGAAACAAAATTGCACTCTAGGTAACAGATGTGCTACCGCTGAAACAGTAGGTGAAGAGAGGCATGAACATACAGAGAGAGAGAGAGAGAGAGAGAGAGAGAGATGGCAATGGCTCTTTAAGGTCTCTCTGTCACATACTGCAGGATATAAAACATACATGTTCACATGTTTAGTTCATACACACCATCCAACACACATCCACACAATTCACAGAAAAGTCTGAACAGAACAGAAGATTTTTCACACACTGAGTGTGTGATGAGATGAAAGGAAATTATGAACACAATCACACACACTTCCTCCTGCCTAGCAGAAAAAACTGCAGCTACTTCCACTGTGTGTGTGTATGCGTGTGTGTGTGTGCAGGTCACGGCTATGCCTGCCATAGTTTCAAACCTGCGGCAACAATGTCAGGAATGAGAAATGGTACAGCAGTAGTGTGTGTGTGTGTGTGTTTGTGTGTGTGTGATATTTTTCTTCAGGTACAGCAGTGGGGGGTAAACGGTGAAAGCAGATCACTTGGCCAGGTTACAGAGAACATTTAAAGAGAGAGAGGACATAAGAGACGGAGAGAGAGAGAGAGAGAGAGAGAGAGAGAGAGAGAGGAGAGAGCGAGCAGTGGATGGAGAATTCTCTGGAGGTTACAAAACCTTTTCTACACTGTCCTCTCTGTCAGCGGACAGCAGTGACAATGTGAAAATGACTGTTTCCGCGTGTGTGTGTGTGTTCAGTGTGTGTGTGTTCAGTTTGGATTATAATAGCCTGTGTGCTGTGTCACCCGTATTCAGAAGACCAGCTTGATCTTCTCATCAGCTGTATGTGGAGTGAATCACACGTCACATTTAACTGAAGGAGATAATGTGGGCCAAGGTCAAAGACAGGCACAAAGAATAATTAAAAGAACATTTATTGGGCCAATCTGATGCTATTTAGGGACAGAAATGAAAGAATGGAATAAGGAGGAGGAGAGCGAGTGAGCGAACGAGAGAGAGAGAGACAGAGAGAGAAAGAGGAGTTTAAAAGAACCCACGAGTGTGATGGGTGGGTTGTTTTGGTTACTTGGGGAACAACACTGTTCCTAGAAGTTGCAGCTCAATCTGTCACAAATACTGATAAAAGTGACGTACAAGATGCAAATACATACAGATTGCAAACTAAATTATTTATTGTTGTCACAGGTGTGGTTTTAACAAGACACAAAGACTCAATCATATCAAGCAGAAATCATCAAAAATTGTCAGTGATGATTGTCATGATTTATTCATTATTAAAGCAATTTTTTCATTTAGGGGTAAGGTATAGTAAATAGAATAATCTCTGTGAGGTATGTGTGCGTGTGTGTACTGTGTGTATTCATTACGTTTAGTAATACCAATACATTTTGTCCCCTTGAGGAAACAAGCTTATAAATCATATACAATGATGTATTTTGAAAATCTAAAATAGCATAACGTTTTCTGTAAGGTTAGATGTTAGGTTAGTGTAGGGGGACAGAATATACAGTTTGTACAGTATAAAAAACATTCACACATCTATGGACTGTCCCCAAAAAACATAAAAACCCAACGTGTGTGTGTGTTTCTGTAGGTACAGTTATTCACTGTGTTATATGCTCTGAACCCCATCACTTATACCTCCTCCGTACCCAGCTTGCCATCTACAACACACACACTCAAACACACCAAAAATACACACAGCGAGGTCTTGATTCAAGTGTGTGCTACATGAGCATCAGGAATATTTAATCATCAGGTTAAAGAAGTTCACTCGTTGACCAAACACACACACACACACACAAGGTAATATATAACACACACAAGCAGCTATTCATCCTCTCATGAGCTGATGTGTACATTCAGAGCAGCTCTCCTGTTCAGAGTATGAATCACTCAGTGTTGTCGTGTCTTCAGAGCTCAATCTTCAGACGCCCACTGTGGGTTCCTCTCTGTTTAGTGATGTACCAACACCACTAAACCATCCGAACCAGCTGATAGAAACACAATTTCACCTTTCCATAAACACCATCTCTGAGTCAAGACTGAAAAATAGAGCAGGAGATACAGAGAGAAAGACGAAAAGTAAAAATAGATGGAGAAAAGGCGAGATAAGGGGATATAAAGTCAAGAGTCTGCCTCCTCAGTGTGAGTCAGCCCGGTCCGCACGTCACAATCTCCTCCAGAGCCATTCAGAGCTCCAGAACACCAGAGGGGCTCTCGCTCCCTGAGTACCCGCCTCACAGGCATGCCGCCTGGGGAGAAAGGAGTGGGCTGGGGAGGGTCACATGAGGAGACCTGGAGCATAAACTTGACGTGGGTGAGAGTGGGCATGTGTGTGAGTTTGTGTGTGTGTGTTTTTGTCCTTCACAACCTCATTACTGTTTTCCAATGCAACACACACACACACACACAGTCAAAAAGATGGATACATCAAAAAAATAATCTTATCTTGATGTTTTGATTTATCTATTTATGTGTCTATTCATACATCCATTAATCCATCCAGCTGTCAGTTCATCCATCAGTCCGTCCTTCTGTCCATCTGTCCATGTACTAACAGGTAAGACAACAGTCCAAACATCCATGTGCATATAAAATACACAGAGAGTGAACACACATGTATGGCAGTATCAGTAAGAGTTACACTCAGAGAGACAGAGTGTGGAGAGATTAGTGTGTGCAGAACACGCATCACCGTAATCTCAGCTTTAATCAGAGCAATCAGAGAGAGAGAGAGAGAGAGAGAGAGAGAGAGAGAGAGACAGAGAGAGAGAGAGAGAGAGAGAGAGACAGGATGGTCTGGATGGTTCATACTGGAGGGCTGAAGATGGAAGCAACAAAACTACTGCAAATTGGAAGTTTCAAGGAGCTCTTTGATCATGACACAAGTAAATGACCTCTACAGCAATCAGTCTGTTATTCTGCCTGTCTCTCGCTCTCGCTCTCTCTCTGTACATCAGGGGTGTATTGACATCATCATCATTAGAGAGAGCTTCAACATGCTAACACAGTTGATTCTGAAGTTTATATGACAGGCTCTTATCCACGGCAGGGGCGTCTTGGATCAATACTGCAGAATTTGTGTGCTGGTGTTTGAGAGTGATAAAAATAATCCTCGTCTGATGCAGTTGACTAACACCTATCATTTCCCTCGGTCCACAGGGATGCTGGGTATTCCTGACAGTTCCATTGACTGCGATGCTCTCTCTCTCCATCTCTCTCAAACACACACAAGCATCATCACTACTGCCTCAAAAGCTCTGAGACTGAGTTTAGATGCAGGTTTGCCTTTCAGCTCAACATCTGTTTGTTGCTCCTCAGCGCTACAATGAAGCTCATTATCAAATGACGCAACAGGTTCATCACAGAGTCTGAATGTTAAGAGCTTTAGGCTGAATTAAATGCAGTTCATTCAACAGTGTTGCCTCGCAAACACTGTGAAACAAGACAATGAAATTCAGAACTATGAACTGGAATTGCTTTTAAGGTACAAATCATTTCATAAATCCGAGCATTCCAAGCATCCGAGCTATGCAGCATCCAATCAAATGATCGTGTGTGAGTGACATCATAAAACTGTTCACTCAGCATCACTATAGGTACAAGACAGCCTGCCAATTTTGGCTTTATGAACTAAAGCTAAAGGTAACTATAAACTATAAACTAAAGGAAATGCACAATACGCCCCAAATACTGTTTAAAACCAGATAATTTTCATTAAGAAATGATTAGCTTGCATATAAACATATATGATGTCTACTTGACATTTACATGCTTACACACACACACACGCAAACACACACACGTTTACTTATCTATCTAATAGGGGACATTCCATAGACTTCAATTGTTTATATACACAGCTAGTTATAAACACTATAACGTAAGCCTAACCCACATTCGAACCCTAACAAAATAATTCTGCATCTTTACAATAAAAAAAACTATTTACAGTGTTTTATACTGTTTCTACAAACAATGACGTCCCCAAAAGGAGGTTTTGCTCAGGTTTGTCAGGGTTTGCTGACCAACGGGAACCAATTTGTCCCCAAAATATATGGTTAACACACACACACACACACATACAAACACAGCTCACCTTGAATATAAGGAGCTGCTGCTTAACACTCCACTCAACGGAAGAAAGTGTTGGTACTCAAACACACACACATATAAAAACACACTTCTTGCAGTGTGAAGGTGAACAGTGTCCTCATTTATGTTATACAGGCTTGAAGGAGCCTGGGAGGAAAATTACCAACCTGCTCCTATTCACAAACTCCACCTCTGTTTACACTGTGTACGTGTGTTTGTAGGTTCTCTGCTGGTTTACACAGAACCTCTGTGTAGTAGTGAGTAGGCCATCTGTATATATGTTAATATGCATCAGATCTCTTGCTGTATCCAAACATACAGGTCACACTTCATCATTCACCCATGATGCGTCACTATAGGGCTGGATGACATGGCAAAATATTACGCTATTTTTCTAATTTACAAAAGCAAATCAAACTTAAAGGGATAGTTTACCCAAAAATTTAAACTCCATCATTTACTCAAGTCATTCCAAACCTGTACAATGTTTTTATTCTGTGGAACACAAAAGAAGATATTTTGAGAAATGTCTCAGTGGGTTTGTGTCCATATAATGGAAGTTAATGGGTGCCACTGTTGTTTAGTTACCAACTATAGGTCAAAATATCTTCTTGTGTATTCGTTTAAATAAAAAAGTCTTACAGGTTTGGAATGACATAAGCGCGAGTGAATGATGAAAGATTTTTATTTAAGGGGGTGTCTGTCTCTTTAACAACACCAACATAGTTTCTTTCATCTGACATTTAAATCAGGGATCAAACTTAACTTTTTAAGTCAAACTCATCAAACAAGAAACAAGAAATAATTGTGGAACTGGACTAACACTGTTTAGAAAACATAATATTAAGCCCATTAAATTTATTACAATATTTACAAAATTGCCTACATTTACATAATCATTAATCACCATGAACGTAACATAAATATTTAATATATCAGCACCTTTTTCCACTCATCACATAGCATAAGCTTTGACTTGAGTCTCTGTATGTGTGTGTGTGCTCTGTACAGTGGGGAGGAGAAAGAAAGTCTGTCAGGTGATGAGAAATGAGAGAGGTCACAGTGCTGAAACATTAACCCTTCAGACCCCCGGACCCCCGCTGAGCAGAGGCCAGCTCCCGCTGACTGCAGCCCCGAGTCGAGCGCTCTCTGCGGGGAACACCGACAGTGTGATGAGGGGCCTGCGGGGCGAGCTTCAGCAAAGGGCAGGTTGCAAGCCCTCGGGGCCCCAGACAGCTGTCAGACACCATAACATACACGGCACTGAAGCACATGTACAAGGACACACATACACACAGGGGACAAGAGAGGCACAGAGGAACAGAGGTGAGAGCTACAGAGAGAAGAGAGAGAGAGAGAGAGAGAGAGAGAGAGAGATGACAGGGGTTGTCTCACTTGACCACTCTGTCTGCAGTGCAGTGTAGAGATACAGGTGTGAACATAATACAGACACATACATGAGCTCATTTAAACACAATTAGCCGACTCATGTGAAACTCACCTGATGAAAACACCCTCAATTCACTCTTTATTCCTAATAAACATTATTGTTGAGCTATGTGGAGTCCTTACAGATCAACAGAGCTCAGACTGTTCCTGTCTTAAATTCTCTGTTTGACCGTGCAAACAGCTGAACAGATTTACTGACGCTATTTTCAATGTGTTAAAACAAAAATAGGAATGCAAAGACATCATAAAAAACCATTGTATAACATTATTTTAAACAAAGAAAAAAAGACTAAATGTCTACTAAATACTAAATGAATAAATAAATGTCACATTATTAGACTTTATTAATTTTAAAGGAGACAAATCTTACATTTTGTCTTGTACATTTTAAGTCCATTAATAAAAATAGTTCAAGTTTCTTGCACAAAACAATCTAATAATGTATTTCCACATCTGTCATTCCCACTCTCTCTCTGACCCACAAAATTAAACTGACTATTTTATGTACTGTACCTTTAAGATTTTTTTAGACTGTAAATGACCCCTGTCATTGGTTAAAATTTGGCTTCAGATGCTTCATACTGGCTTCACTGGTTCACACTGACATTGATCTACTGGGGGCGGGCCAAGTTTCGGAACACTAAATAGGTGTTGATATACAGACGTGTGCGGTCGAAGCTTGACAATTCTTTTAATGGCCGACTTTTACAGCTTGGTTTCCATGAATGATCTGATGGACCGGTGGACTGAGCTGTGTGTCGTGAACGCTAGAATACATCAACACAGTACGAGGAAATCTTATTCCAAAAAGATCAAAGATAATCCTTCTTTCCATCATACAGTATGCACCCTTTAGCTCATGGGTGCGTGTCATAACTCAGTACTGTAACCCTAAAATTCTGTGTGTGTGTTTCCTTCACACCTCTCGTATGTCTCCGTCAGCAGCTTTCTCACTGGCATGAAAATAGAATGATTGAAGAGGTACTGAATGATCATGGAGAGAGTGATGAGCTGAGAAGAACTAATAACAACGGAGAAAACTCTATATATATAAAAGCAACGCGTTCGGTCGTAACGGTTTACATTCCAAAGCGGCTATTATACAACACAACAGCTGTCACTACCCTCATGTCCTTCAAAACCCACAAACACATACACATGACTGAAAACACATACAAACGTTACTATTGATTTATAGTTACGTTCTTAAGAGAACATTACATTACACTTACGTGTTTGGCGGAATGTATTTGGGAAAATAACTATACATTTGATCAGTATGTTTGCTACCCGGGGATTCGAACCCACAACCTTTGCGCTGCTAACACAATGCTCTATTAGATGAGCTGAAGGAACAAGTATGAGGTTACCATTCATAAAACCTAAAATCAGCTCATTTATCTCCAAATCCATGATTTATCAGAAGAGGTGACAGGTAAGCAGACGGTCCTTCACTATTGTCCGGGACGCATTAGGAAGGACAAGCGTTTACACTAGGAAAGCCATGTGGTCACGTGTCACATTCACCTGCATCAAATGTGGTTTGTGCGATTAAATTACAAAGCATTTTGGAGCGCGTTTACACCTGTGTTCAGTAATGTCAGCCTATAATTGGATCGCTTGAGATGAATCTTGATACCAAGTGTAAACAGGGGTCACACACACTCAAAGCTGGCCGATAAGACCCCATTAGCCAAAGACAACAGCAGACCTAGCAACTGCACTGTAAACAAAAACTGTACAGGCTTATGTTTCTGTCTTTCACACACACAAACAAACACACACACACACACACACACAGAGTTTGGAAAAAGCAGTTCATTGAAATGTATCACATTTAAAACATTTTCTCACTTACTGTTTCATGTAGAGGTACTGGCAGCTTTCCCGCCTAGATGTTTGACTCATATAACTGGTGTAAACCGGTTTATTAGTCTTCGTTTAATCAGAATAGGCTAAAATGTTCAAAATAATTTTCCACTGGAGTGTGTGAATGTAAAATTGTTTATAGATTGAAAAAAATGACTTTTTATCAAACAAAAAGGTGGAAAACAGGTAAAACAATAACATGCTTTTAATATATGGGACTGTGTGATGTCCTTTTTATTAAATGGCCGTTAATGGGATGTGCCTCTAACCACTCATCCAAACAGCTGTTGTTCAAGCCAATGACAGACGCCAGTGAAGCTGTGTGGTGATTTACCGTCTCAGGAAGTAAGAGAACAGTCGGTTCAGACTGTAATATTTCTTGATACATTGCTCCCTTCAATAATCCTTGAAGAACACAGATAAGAGAACAACAAATATAAAGAAACGCTGGGGGAATGTCCAAACACAAACAAGCATATCAATGTATTACCAAAATATACGGCTTGTTATCAGTTCTGTGCTGTTCAACACTGATTGGAGGAGAATATAAGTAAATCGACCCCGTCAACAGAATTACCTGCAGCCTCTCTATACTGTAGTCTACTATCTAGCATACTATACATAGTAACCTATATGTAGTCTATACGACTATTTGAAAATAGACATTTACAAACCCTGGCCAACAAATTAGTCCCTCTAAAAGCACATGTGTATTCACGAATCAGTTCGGTGGACCTGTGGAAGTGTGTTATCTGCAGAAGTGGATTGTTTAAATAAAGTTTTAGGAATCAATAAAATAAATCTCTGAAGTAAAAAGCTGATTTATTATATGGGTGTATATGCTCCACTGTAATTCTGAGTAAAGATTACATTGTGTCTCATTCCGAAACTACAACATTGGGACTACAGAGGGAAGCGCTGTTAGCTCACACTGTGGTGTACTGTGAGTCACACAGCCCCAGCAGAAGAGCTGTTTAATGTTATTTAGAGTTATTGTGTTACAGCAGTGCTTTGAGTCTGTGAGGAGTTGGCCACACACTCCTGTAAACTACACACAGTTATCTTTGTGATGTGTGAAAAAATGTTTCAAATAGACTTTTATTTTTGTCTGCCACAGCCACACACTGTAATACACTTAAACCTTGGCACCAGTAAAGCTGACTACGAACTAACAGCTAACAGGGAACGGTCTCAGAACATTGGCTAACGTTCTCTAAAAGTTCCCTCAGAAAGATCAAAAACGCCCTTGCAGTAAATGTTTTTACTGTAATATTTCATGTCAAAAACGTTATTCTTAAGTTGTTAGTTGAATGTTTTAAAAACATTACACATTTAGAAAAATGTTTAAAAAACTTTCTTTTCACTAAGCAGTCGTGTTAAAACAACTAAAAAATGGAAGTTCTGAACTTTTAAAATAACATTCGTAACTTTTTATTTAATGAAAACGTTACAGAAACGTTCTTACGACCTAAAATTGTTAGCAGGGTACGCATCATATCTTATCTCGCCGTTAGAGACAGGACAGCACAGCGGTGATGGTTTTGTGTTGAGGTGAGACGAGTCAGAGCACCTACGCCTGTGGGTGAGCGTCTCTCTGTACACCTGCTCTGTTATGCAATAAAGATTTCCCTCTCACACTGTGCAATACGCCGCTAGTAAGGTTCAAATGCATGAACTCAAGCCACACTGGTATATTAAACAACACCACTACCCCACATACACATTTAAAGTGAGAAAGCTAATCATAGAAAGCACAGCATCTTTCCCGCTCCTCGAAAGCGGACAGCCCTGAGGGTCTCTGCACTGAACAGATGCCACTTCGTCTAGATTATTAAAAGAAAACAAATGCGAATACAACTGCAGCCAAGCCAACATGTGCAACTAAAATAAGATCGCCGGTATCAAATAAAACTTAAAAGGCTAGTTTGTTTCTTTAACTTTGCCTAAACCTTAAAAAATACGAGTTTAAAAGGAGGGTCATATAACAAAATGTATTATTTAACAATAGTTATATTATCTCATGTTATATTGCGGTGATGGGACCCGCCATTTCTCTTTAATATTCTTGTTCTGAAGTCCATAAACAGGAAATTTCAGCAATTTCGGGGCTCATTCATCATAGCGGCTTAATGCCGCTTGTCTGACGAGAGATTGTGTGAGCGCTCACACGGCGTTTCGTTCAACTTTCATCCGTTATTAGGATGCCAGCGGAGTATTTTATGTTTGACAGCCGAGAAAACATGACAAACCGCTCTCAGCAGCGATGCTTCATCACGGAACTCGGTGTCCTTGCATACTGAATAAATTCTCGCTCGCATCCGAAATAATTTCCTTCACTAACATCAGCTCCGTTACGCCTTTCGCACATCGCCCGCTTCTCTCTGTGGTAGTGAGTTGAGCGAGATAACTTTAGTCGTGATCACCGCCTGCGTTTGACAGATAACACCGTTTGATTGATGTGTCAGCCTGACAAATGACTTCAGCACTTCAAACCTGCATCCAAACTTATTCCCCCGTTCGGTCTTGACAAACACTCCCGAAACTGAGGGTCGCTCTTAAACTGTGTTAAAAGAACGGGGTACTTACTGGTGCCGTTTCGTTTGCGAGTCTCTCCGTGGTCCTCCGAGTCCAACATTGCAGCCGTACCGTACCTCTCTCTCTCCGGTGCGTCCGAGCTGAACTGTTACCGAGCACCGCTCGCAACTGAATGGTCACCCGTGCGTCAGTGCGCGCTGCTGAACCAACAGCTCTCCAGTGCGCTCCTGTCATTCACTTCAACGGCGAGCGCATAGACTCCTTTAAGAGAACTTTCCAGACTCTCCTGCTTTCTTAATAATTGTCACTGAACATTTGTTGCTACACACAGGGAGAAACAACCCTGTGGTGTATTATTAATATCATAAATCGAGCGTACAATGCTGAGAAGCACTCAGACCGTATAAATACTGTTCGTTTTCATCTTTTGTATCGTTTTTGGTTACCAGATCATGTTCAATTAGGCAAAAGGTACGGAGGACTATAAATTACCGACCTATCAAATCTGTCAGCCCTCAGACAGATAACTCCTCCCGCGCTGTGGTCTGTTCCCATAAATAAAGACGAATTAAATGGGAGCCCACGATCAACACGACCTAAAATGCCTGGCGTCGTTTCCACACCGTTTCCTCATCCAAAACAGGAAGATACGGGCAAACTATCTTCACAATGCTCTCCATACCTCCATTAACAGCTTTCTCTGCTAGAAAAGTGTAACGAACTGCATATGCGCCACTTGTCCATGTTTAATGACCGGAGCGACAACAAACTGAGCTGCCGAAGATGATAGTTACTGTCACTACTGCAGGTCACCACGATGTCAACATCGTCATTTATTGTAATCTGATCATTTGGTTTAGGTCTGCTAACCATAGGTTATTTGTAATTTTAATTTGAATAATATAATTTAAGATTGTTAGCTACACTGTATTTTGAATGAAAGTGATCTAATACAATCTTATCCAGTTCCGATCAACTTTCTTACAGTAAGCGTGTAAGACGAGCTAATTGTTGCCTGTGATGTTTAATACTTGTGTTTAAGACATGTAGCACACCAGCTTTCTATCTTTACCTCACTATCAGGTGCGCGCACTTGTCTGATGAACAACAGGGCAATATTGGGACCGGAAGTGACGTTGCGGTTGAATAAAATATGGCGTCCCTTTGAGCATGAGTTGGGTGAACGCGAGTTCCCTTAAGGAATAATTTTGTATTTTTTATGTATCTCCTGTAAAGCCAATTTCAATACTGTTTTTTCTTATGTCCCTACTTTTCTTTTTGTCCTAAAATGTAGCTGTATGCTGTAGCTTTTTTCTTAATTTTTAGCTTTATGCTTAATTTATTTTCTTTAAAGCTGCATTGTAACAATGCAAAAAAAGTGCTATTAAAATAAAATGGAACTGAACTATTGGACTGGACAGTCATGTATGAAATATTGTGCCTCTAATAAATGTTGCTATTTTGAAATAGCAATGTGCATATTTTTGTTTTAGATGTTGTTGGTTTAGAGCACATTTACTTACATAGTTACAAAGACACCATTTAGACACTTAAGGATTTGCTCTTGCCACAGGCCAGTTCTTTAAATGATGGATATTATTTATGCTTTAGATCTTGACAGAATACTGTAGCTAGTGTACATGTATGTTCATATATTGCTGTCAGCACTTATGTAATAGATGCTCTTAAAAACACTCTTGAAATTCCAGTGATCCTTTTCTGTGTGCACGAGTCCTCTGACATTCTGACCAACCAGCAACCGGCCAACCAAAATATAACAAAAGTCCTGCCCTTTGAAGCAGGATGAATAGAATACCACACTTCCCAAAACCACACACACATACACACACGGGCTGTGCTCACACTAGACAAATCTGAACTGTGCCAGAGTCCATCTGACAACCTAAATACATACCACAGGCTTTCTATGTACAGCTAATTATATTTACAGTAGATTAATCCTAACCCATGCCCTAACAGAAAATAATTTACTTTATATTTAGCGTTTACAAATGACACCGTTAAATGTCCCCAAAAGACACTTTTGTCAGACTTAGCTCACTCCTGGGGACAAATTTGTTGTCAAAGGTTGGTTAAGTAGGGACACACACACACTATGCATTTCACACTATCGGCAAATTGCTGGCACATGCACACAGATACAATGTCAGCGAAATCAAAACACATCTAATCAGTCTTGGCTTTCAAAGCCAATCCACCGTTTCCATTTGAATCACCTGGTTTCCATGGTAACAAGCAGTAAAGTGCACATCATGCTTTCAAACAGTGGAGACTTTCAAATTTAGCGTTGGAAGCGTCTTTTTGAGAGACTGTGAAAAGATTAAATTTAATGGATTGAAAGACATGTGAAAGGCAGAGACTAAAAACAACAGCAGCTGAAGTCCGACGCTCAGTGTGCTGAGCGAGGTGTTATACCAGTGTTAAGAGTTAAAAGCACGCTGTTAAATAATGGGGTGAACAGGAATACAACTCTCTACTTTGATTCTGAGTGTGTTTTGTTGGCCTTTCTGAAAACTGATGTCACAAACTTAAGGCTTGTTAAGGCGATAAGTGAATTCGTAAACTCCCAAACTCTTGTTCTGTTGCATCTTTATTCTCAGTGCTTTCAAACTATGGGGTTAAATTCAACACAGACAGATACTTCATAAAATAAATCTTCTGCGTTATAATAAAATATAATGACTGCATTGATTCATTATTTAGTTTGTTCTCGCATACATCCACTGTTGATTGCTTCTAGGGGAAATAAAACGCATCATTTACAACAGAGGTATGCCAAACTGTAATCAAGACTTCACAAAACATACACATCCCCTCCGGCTTTCCGTTATCCTTTCATTCCAATTCTCCAGTTGTTTTCACTCTCCTTCACTCCTATGTCATTTCTCAGTCTTCTTTTCTGAAAGTAATCAACGAGAGAGCAAACTGATGCCAGTTCCTGCATACACTCCAGTACATCTTTTAGAAAAAGAAGGACGGAGGGCGTAATTTATTTTCCTCATGCTCAAAGTCACTGACAAGTATCTCCAGTCCAAGCACATGGACAGACAGACAGAAGTCGGGCCACTAACTGTGTCATCCAACAGACCAGAATTCTGGTAAACACTCATAAGCTCAAGGCATCATTAAACCACTTAGGTCATGAAGAGCCCTCCACCTCTCCTCCTGATCTCCATCCACTCTCCTCCATACTTATGTTGTCTACACTGCACTGTAAAAATATTGCCAGGAATTCATTTCGTACTCCAAAATTGTGTATTTATTTTCAGTCATAACAGCAAATAATGTTTAATATACAGTTGCCTTTGTTCCATTTTATTGCGGTGATTAGTGTTTTATAATTTACAAACAATTAAGAAGGAGGTGGCGATTATTATTGTGAGTGGTGAATCACCTAACAGTCGCTGTTAGCAGCCGCTAACAAGTAATCAGCATACAAAACTCAACAATGGTGACAAACGAGTTTAATAACTGTCAACAATCAACAAACAATTTTAGACAAAACAAATTGGAACATAACAAAACAAGTAACTAAAAATGACAACAAAGAGACAGACAACAACAGCAAAATAATGCGGCGACACCCATGCAAAAAACATCTCCAGGTGCAAAGTGGCGACACGCTTTAAGTTTTGTCCAAGTAAAGTCCAATGTGGAATATCGTCTTTTAAGCAAAAGTGACTAGCATGTTTTGCATATGTATAAAAATGATGTATAAAGTAACTGCGTATTGAGTGGATATCTGGACAATAACTCCACATTGTCTCAATTGTGTACAGATTGATTGTGTATGTGTGCACACATGGTGTATTAATGCATTGGAGGTGTAAACCCATGTTATTTATGCCAATAAAGCTGTTGTGAAATTTAAACCTGCAGGGTTTCATGTCGCTGGTGTGAGAGATTGTAGGCCGTTAACACTTTAAGCACATTTGACTCTGATAATGAAGTAGATGAAGAGTATTTGATTTGTCATTAGTTCTAGGGAGCCCGACAGACTGCAGCCCATTCATTTCATTGAGTGTGTGGCTCTTAATTATTCTGAATTCAATCAATAAACCATTAAGGTGTACAGAGTAGAATGGAAGGACCCCGGGTCACCTTCACACCCGACTGAACGTCTTATGAATGAATACAGCGGTTCTGTTCGGGCGATTATAATCAAAGTTATCGCTTTCAAAAATCACTTCATTATTTCTATGATCGGTACCAGACACAAAGAGCAACGCGTGTTGAAATAATATGAAAACACATCGATATTGTGATAATGTCAGCAGGCTTTCTCGAAAACAATAAAATTGCCCCTATTATTTCTCCTCTCACGCAATTTTTATTTAGGAAAACAATATTGTTTTTTAATTGATTTATCAGTCAGGTCACTAATTGAACAGAGGCCACCTTTTTAGGTACCAAAGGCCCTCTGTGGTCACTTAGGCCTTTCAGCATCTTAATTAGGCAGCTGTTTAATTAATGCTGTGATCAATAAGAGTGAATTATAATGCATGTTTTATTCTGTAAAGGTTTCAAGGGACATCAGCTCAGTAAGTTCAGGCATCATGTGTTTGTTCACATAAGTTTGCACATACACAACACAGTATGACTAAATCTCTCTGGATGCCTTCACCATCTGCCTACACTGTAAAGCCAAAGGGGTCTTGACTGATCACATGATGTTGTAATGATTTTGTAAAATGGAGAATGACAGCATGTATGTGGGAAGACTTAAATTAATGACACTGGTTTTTTTAAAGCTACAATCCATAACCTTTGCCTCTCTACCGCCATCTCTGTTTGAAACATAAAATTGCAGCTTCCTTATGTACTGTTGGAAGTCTTGTTGAAGTCAAACGAAGCCAAACTGACATTTCCCAATAAATCAGACCTGACAGCTCAAATTATAAAACATTATTTTAAACTTACCATTGCGAATCAGAGATCCTGCTGAACACTAATATGTCATGTACTTGCTCAAACAAGTTTTTTGTATACGTTTAACAAAACGTTATGGATTACAGCTTTGAACAGACAAAGATACTTTATCATATTTGAATGTGTTGATCTGTTTGTAAAGAATGGTTCCATAACACTCAAACACTGATTTATACTAATACTGCTGGTGTTTTGTAGTAAATTACAGTAAATGACAGACCACACCCCTGTAGTTTGCTATAATCAGTGTTGTTTCAACACAACGGTTGAACTGTATGTGTGTGAGGAGGAAGTGGGTCATTTTAAGCACTGATATGAGCGGGAGTAAGTGCAGTGAGAACAATTTAATTCCACTTGTGGACACACACGAACACCCATATATTTAAAGCCATTATTAGCATACATTATTTTCTTAGCTTGTGTTCATCATCGCTCATAAAATATTCGTCGCCCAGGTGCTCCGTCTTAATATACGAGCCCTCAGAATTTCTGCTTGTTGTTGTATGAATAAATTGCTCATTAAAAACCAAACACTATTACAAACAAATGATGAAATGATTAAAGCAAACGTCATTGCGTTGTTTACAGGCAGGTAATGTTTTCTTCATGTGTCAGTGACTCATCAGAGTGGCTGTATGTAAACAGATACAGCACGCATGCAGTGCGGTTCTACATACACTGTCTGTGGATAACATGTATGTGGTATTATCCCAGCTAACAATTTTAGGCTGTAAGAACATTTCCGTAACATTTCCATTAAGTAACAAAAACGTTACAAAAGGTCCATTTAAAAGTTTTAGGGAACTAACGTTAGTGCTTGGCTATAAGAATGTTATTCAAACATTTCTTTAATGTTTTAAAACGTTCCTCTAACTACTTAAGAACAACATTTCTCATATATGATATTTAAAAACATTCTACTGATGTTACTGTAAAAATGTTTTGGATAACTTTTAAGAGAACTTTTAGAGAACGTTAGACAATGTTCTGAGAACGTTCCCTATTAGCTGAAATGTCTGTCCATCGAGATGGATGTTAATTCCGATGACTCTTCAAGGTCATTATAAGTGACGTTCATGAAAGATGTGATGGTGGAGAAACTCTTAAAATGACCCAGATCGGGGGGGGGCTGAATGTCACCCAGAGATGATGCGGCTTCAGCGAGATACTCCAGTGATAAGAGCCCTTGACAGGAGGTCTGGAGAGGTGCAGCTGAGTGGCTTTACCTAATCCACCCCCAACAAAACACATCTGAACCCTTCAGCACCTGAAAGAAACAATCACGGTCACATACACACAGATATTTACTCTGTGTATAACTATGTGTGGATGTAGAGTGTATGCGCACACCAGCACAAATGCACGTTTAAGTTGCATTAAAAATCTATGTAACAGATCATTGCTCTGTTCAAAGGAGAAACAGATTAGGGACGATATTCTACTTTTAGTAGAATAGTCTACAATTCTGTAACAAAACATCAGATCACAGTGTAATCATTGTGATTGTGTAATTTTCGGGGTATGAAGTACTCTGGTAATTGTTCTTCACTACTTCACTGTGCCTTAGGATTCATTTTTAACATTTGCACTTTTCTCAAGTACGATTTGAGACTGAAAACTTACTGAATTAAAGGGAAATATAATATTCCGTGACACTTGCCATTTAAATGCTTGGTCTCTCACTAATTCTACTTAACTACATCTATTTCCGTGTAAAATATAACTGACCACAGCTCTGGTCATTTTTCATTTTGAAGTAATACAGCATCATTAAGGTAAAAGTGATATTTGTCAGAAATGGTAACCGTCACCCAATCTGACCACTGCATTTTACCCATCACTGGTGAGGAGAGATCTCTCACACACACACACACACACACGGTGTCAATCAGGAAAGGTGGGGCATTTAGAAAACTGTGATTAAACATTGCTTCTCACGTATGTGCCGAAACCTTCTGCATAGTTCATTATATTTTAAATGCTAACAGAAGAAACCAGTGATGCTAAACAACAAACAGTGTTTATTCCAGTTAGCTTTTCCACTGCTAACTTTCTCTCAATGGCAAGATTTTGTTTAGAGAATTTAAATCAGTATCATTTGAGGTCAGAGCTTAGATACAGTTGCATCCTGCCCCCAAACACCAAAAGAATATAAACTAAGGCAGAAAAACATCTACTTTAAGAACTTTAGACAGAATGAATCTGTCTTTTTAAATGTTTAGATGAACTGCACCAGCCTTGGGAACATGGCACATGTAATTCAGGCATTAAAGATCTTGGACGAGGTTTAAAGAGTCTTCCTCTTCATACACTTCCAAACTCTGTCACAGACTTCTACACAGTCATTCACAACACACAAAGCATTCATAGGAAATGAGCCGGCTCTTAATTTATGCACTCTGGACCTGGAGCTGATATGATCGGTAGGGCAGGGAAAACCACTTCCTCTCTCACTGCTCCAGTCACCCTGACCACTCCCCACAGGCAGGAAATCAAGGACTAATATCGGTGCTGGATCTTCTAAACGTCCTGATGGCCAACACATTAGGAAGTGTGCCAGGGTGAGGGTCTATCATTACCTAAACTCACCGCTAAACAATGAGGTTCCCCGAGCACCTGCAACACTTTTAACCCATTGTGTGCGTCAATGCTGCTACGATTGCCAAAAAACAAATAGATCTTTGGTTGCAATCACAGTTTATCACACATGCGCACATCACGCAGAATCATTACCAGCTGTTGCCCGCGGTACAGATTCTGCTTCAACTGTAAGAGTAACAAACACCCGAAAACTAGCGATCCAAACCTAATTTCATCTTTTAATCCCCTCCATCATTTTCTCATTCAGCGTGTTTTTTATTTTTAATCTGAACGGCCAGGAAAGGCTGTAATCCTCCAGCGCTCTGCTGATGGAATGACAGTGAGAGACGCTGACAGTAACGCTTTGTTGACATAAGCCATCGCTCTCACATGGAACTCCTGTCATAGGAGGTGAAGCGAGTCTCTTCATGCCACAACAAACACACAAACAAATACCAGAGGATCCCAGCTAACAATTTCATGCTGTAAGAACGTTCCCCTAACATTTCCAGTAAATAACAAAAACATTAAAAATGTTTCTGTTAATGTGGACTGTTCTAGGAACGTTCAAAACACCCAGTTTTTTTTAGACAATAATTGGTTCAAAAATGTAATTTTAGATAATAATTTTACTGCTTGGTTACAAAAGAGTTATTTAAACTTTTACAATTTTTATAACATTTTTAAAATGTTCCACTTACAACCTAAACAATGTTTTTTCTATATATAGCTATATAACGTTAAATATAGTTCTAGTATGTTACTTCAGGAACATTTTTGATAACTCTAAGAGAACATTTAGAGAATGCTAGCCAACATTTTAAGAACGTTCTCTGATAGCTCCTATTTTAATTCAACATTAAACAGTGAACATTGTTCCTGCCACAGGGGCATTTGAATGGAGAAACAATCACTTGGGTTGCCAAACAGCAGCGTGTGTTGAGCGGTGTTGAGTTTTGTGTGGGTGTGGTGACCGGGGTGGGGTGGAAGCTGTGAGCTTGTATGAGACAGGAGTGCTTAGTTACAACAGTTCAGTCTTTTAAACCAACCAGCTGCTTTAATAAAACCTGATGATTTCTGTCTGTTCCTATCTCTCCATCCACCGTCTGTGGCTCTGCACACCTTCCCCCAGTCACTTGTTCTCACTCCTTTCCTGTCTTTTCATTGGCTCACAGCGGCTAGTGAAGGTTACCTATGTCTGCAGGGCAGTGTGTGTGTGTGTAAAACAGAGAGAAAAATCATGTGTGTGTGTGTCACTCTATTTGCAGCTACATAAATAGCCATTTCCCGCCAGAGCAAACCCAGTTTTTCACCACCCACCTTACACATGAGTCCCAGCAGGCACGTTACACACACACACAGGAACTAAAAGAAGTTATTACACATTAGCACAGATTCCCACAGCCTCTGTAAGGTGGACATGGTCAGGCATCATGGAAGGCGTGATGTTTTGTCAAACCACATACAAAAAACAAGTACTTCATCATGACTGCCATCAAAGCAAAATGAAATACCGAATACACACTATTACAGAGAAAGAAACAGAAAGAACAGGTGAATGAGACAAAGTGGAATTTTTGAGCAGAAGACCGAGCAGCTTGTCTGAAAGCATGTTGTTATGGAACCACGTTGGTGTTGTAATGATGAAAAACAGTCTCAGGTGACATCATCAAGCCCCAGTTTTTTAGCCCCTCCCCTCCAGCCACCATTCTGGCTCCATTCCGGTATGACGGCCACTTTTTACGATGTCATTCATGCCCCTCTAAGCTT
>JAZGTJ010008227.1:0-21371 GCA_036877575.1 Botia almorhae
TCTATAGACTCATGGGGGAAAAAAGTCCACAATTCCTGCAGAGATTTTCCGAATACATTTGCTGACATGAAAGCATTGATAACCTTTTAGCGTGAATATTTAGGCTTGTGTAAATAATAAATGAAGACCTCTCTAGGTGGTGGCTTCTTCCATGAATTTTAGAGTGACAACACAAAATAAACAGCTCCTCTTTCCCAGCTTCCTCTGGACAAGTAGGGGTCACGCTAAATTGTATGGTTTCGTTTTAGCATTCTCATCAAAACAAGATACCAAAAACCTTCCAAATATGCTGTACTTGCTAATTAATATTAATAAGTGGGTTTGGAGTTTTGTGGCTTTAGCTCACCTGTTATAATAGCATATTCCTAAAATAAAAGGGATACACATTTAAACTTCCCAAATATCTTTATCTTATTGAACAACGGACCAAAAATATAGAGTACTCATCAAAAACAGTTTATCAGAAACTTTTTAGATTAATTAGAATGTCCCTCCCCTAATACAATCTGCCTCTGACTAGCAACAGCAAGTGGCAAAAAAAATCATGGCTTTGTAGCTTTTAACTTAAGCCTATCGGCTATTCGTGTTTAAATAGGAAATGTCAACACAGGAAATACAAGAGGGCTTATCACACCATTTGATAAGGTCGATAATTAACATAGACTGAGCTAATGACGTTTATCTAAATCAACAGATAATGCCCATAAAGATCCCAGTATACTCCAGTCTTACTGCACGGTCTGGATTTCATGCAGAATACAGCCACATGAGCTCTTGGCAACCATCCCAACCAGCACACTTCCTTTCCTCCCAGTGGACTAAAAATGTCTATTGGCCTCAGCTGCTAGTTGCCTCTTTTGCACCAAATGCCCTGATCCTGGGTTTTGAATCTGCTGTCCACTGCTCTCGGCCCTGCCTCTCCTCACCTACCCAGCTAACATTTTTTGGATGTAAAAATGGATGTTAAAAGAACATTATTAAAGAATGTTTTAATTCTGTAACTTTATAAAACATTTTTGTATAATATATATAATATTCAGTATGATATATAAAACGTTCTACTAATGTGACTGCAAGAATATTTTCTGATAACGTTGACAGAACTCCTAACGAACGTCAGCCAATGTTCCGAGAACGTTCCCTGTTAGCTGGGTATTTCCTGCTCTCCAAATTCTGTGAGTATTTTTAGCCTTAAATTAGGAGCACTGGACCATTAACAGGATCTGGTGCAAGGCTTTCCGTATCCATTAGACGCCCGAGCTAGCGGCAGAGAGACAGGAAAGCACTAACAGACAGTTCTGCAGAAGCAAGGGATTGTGGGGGATCCATAATTCATTGTGCTTAACTGAATATATAAGCTAATAAAAAAGCTGGATATTTCCCTCATAATGAGAGAGTTAGAGTTAAGAGGGGCAAGGCAAGAGACAAAAGCCATCTTTTCGAACATTTATTTGTCCTTCATCTTCTGCTTCATGGCCTGAGAATATTTATAGTCTGTGAAGTACAGATTGGCTTTTTTAAGCTCAGTCATCAGCCTGGCTTGTTAGGCAAGATATAGGAATGTGGAGACTTCTGATTTTTGCAGGAAAGTGTCTGTTGCTCTGGGGCCATAAATAAAAATAAAAACAGGCGTTTTGTAAGCTGCTGTCTTAGCGAGGATGTAATGCGACAAGTGATGCGTCTACGATTGCGAAGACCTTCCAGACTAAACACACCAGTTAATCACACCACTGTGTGTGCTCCCTCTGGACACAAATATTTGGATCCATTGTCTCATTTCTATACAAAAATCTACAGTTACACAAATAGATCTAAAGATAGAGACAATTTCACACAACGTTCCCTCTTTTGGAAGTGAATCGTTTAGGATATTTCATGCTTCATATAGCCATGCTGGAAGCTGTTCGCTGAGCTGGAACATCATCATCCATTCATAAATAATCTATCAGCTATATTTTCTTCTTATGCTCAGCTGCCAGTTACTGATCAATCCCTCATCATAACGACTGCATTAGTCTCCTAACATTACGCCCCTTCAGCAGTAACCAATCACAATGCACGATCAGTCTCCTAACATTCCACTGTTTCAGCAGTAACCAATCACAATGCATGATCATTCTCCTAACAGTCTGCTCCTTCGGCAGTAACCAATCACAATCTTCAGAGCCTTAGGCCAATCAGTCATGACTAAACTAAAGAATAAGAATGTGAGAGTATGACGTTTTCGTCAAAGCTTTGACGAGACCTGTGTGAATACGCCTTCAGATTTAATAAGTTTACAAGAAAGTGACTTAAGTCTGCAAAATATTAATTTGTGTAAATCTCTCGAGACTTTCTTATGGCCATGTAACATGTGGTTTTATATTAGATAAGAAGTGATGGAGAGAACGAGGGAGGCGAATCAGCCTGCTCTGTCTTCAATGGATGTGCAGAGGCTCTGTTTAAATGTGGGTTTGCCTGTTTTAATGTCTGCCTCCAGCACTAATCTAATAAGGCTCTTTGCTGCTTAACATGGTTTTTAATGACTGGAAAACACAACACAATGAACAAGACAAAGCACTGATGCTTCCTGAGGGAGGCATATACTAACAGATGGGTTTAATACTCACCAAATGAAAACCTCAATCCCTCGTGCACGAGCGAACAGACCTTTGTGTATGTGTGTGTTTGTGTGTGGTCAAAACACAAGCTAATCATATTAGTAGTATTAGTCCCTATAGCTTGAAAAGTTTTAAAAGTGTGACGCTAATAAGTATTCACCAGATTTCAAACATTTGGTGACTTATAATAAATCACTAAGAGAAGTGTTATGATTATTAAACATTACATACACTCTTAAAAATAAAGGTTGCTAAAAGGTTTTCTTTATCCGGCTGTGTGGCTCCAGAAATAAACGAAAACATCACAGAACCTTTCTGTTGAAATAATGTTCTATAGGCTATAAAATGGTAATAAATGGTTCTTTAAGGAACCTCGCCTGAAACGTTCTTTGGGGAACCAAAAATAGTTCTTCAATGGCATCATTACAAAAACTCTTTGGTGTAACTCTTCTCCATCTAATTAGTTCAAACCTCCTGATGCTAACATGGTATGGTATGACATGGTAAATCATAGTCTCGGTTTTAGTCCCAACACCAACAGATTAGACTCGGCTCAACCTGAGGGACTTTTATCCAACAGGAAATACAGCAGGTGTATATATAAACATCAGTGCTCTGGAGAATAGAGACAATCTGGAGAATATGGAGACAGTGCTGCCACACAATAGGCTGCCATTTCGGCCTATTCAATCATTCATAAGCTCATGCCATGAAGTGAGGAGCAAAATCATGTAGATGTTCGTTCTCTGGCGTCTCTCTCACTCACTAACTCAATTTACTTGTGAGAAATATTTCCTCTTAGTAAAACCAATAACATTTTGCTATAACTAAACTTCTAGCGTAAACTAGGAGAAAGGGTGATCGCATGCCGAGGTTTTTATAAGTCTTGCAGCTAAATGTTTTGACAAGCTAGTTGGCAAAAGTATCACAGCATTTCTAGAGCCAGTTTAATATTTTCGTCTCACATGAAAACCGAAACCGTTTCATTCCAGCTTCTCATCAAACCTTTTGTTGAAACATTAATTTTAATCTCTTCATTATCCCCAGGGTGAGAAGCCCTGTTTAATGGAAAAAAACTCTTTTGTTTTGATCGGCTGTAACGTTTCAGTTGTTTTCTCAAAAGAGTCCTGCGGACTTTGTTTTAATTAGGCTTTTCAAGGTTAAAACGGTGCTAAAGATCTTTGTTTCTCACCATTGTTTGCATTGTTTCGCTCCAAGAAAAATCTGGATTTCCTTCATGTTCGTTAAAAAACAAATCAACTTTCTCTCATTAGCTTGGCTCAGCTCGGTGTTAAGCAGCACACAGCCATGACTGAATTTGAATGGGATACAAATCCTGTAAATACCTCAAGCTTTCATCCAGCAAAGTTAACGAGGATAACGCCTAAAAAACATTAAGTTATTAAAGTCACTGGCAGAGGCAGAGCAGTTCTCGTTCCCTTCAGAAGTCTCGGTGTACTGTGATGCCTGGGGACAATTTTCTAAACGTGTTTTCGAATACGTGCTTTAGTGGCTTTTTCAAATTCCCTCCGTACAGATTCACAGACTGAACCGTAAATCAGATGAACGTGCTTTCCTTCTGGAATTAACTGTTTATAGTTTTAACAAATTAATGCAAACACTGCAGCTTTGGTCTCTCGGGGGTGAATCATTGACTTGACAAGCATTCACAGGAGTCAGATAAGACGTGATGTAACCCAAATGTTTACGCAGATTTGTTTGCAAACATAAAACTTTAAATGTAAATTGTAACGTGCACGATTTGTTTGTATAAATCTGCTGTTAGATAAAAGAACTCCTACTGCTCACAGGAATACGCACAGATCTTGTCTAATTACTTTTAGACAGTGGACGTGAAAGAGACGTGACAGTTGTCAGAGGTTGTCAGATGCTTTAACATCTGGATGTCACCTTGTATGCAAGCTAAATATCTGAGACCAGACAATGCGCCCACTACACAACTGCAGCTGATGGCTACCGAGATACTACAGACCAATCTGTGTGACATACACAAAATAATATACATCATCAGTCAAAAACGGCATGCTAACAAAAACATGCTAATTTAATGAACCGACGAAACTAATTCCAGCCTGGGGGCTAGACTAATTCTAGGTATTAATAAGGGCATGCCCACAGCAGGGAAATGAACCCTTAATAGGACGCCTCGCTAGAGAGATATGCATCACGACCCAAATGAATTTCATTAAACCAGGTGAGGAGGGATTTGAAAATGGACTTTTTATTTTTTTATCCCTGCAGTTAAACACAGGTGATGCTAAATGACCTGTAAAGGTTCTGTTGATTACAGACTAATTTAAGCAGCAAAAATTAATCAAGCTGCTCCGTCGCGGCTCCATCCGGATGTTTGAGCTACGCCCGGGCCTAAATCTGGCCTCTGTGTGGACACGGAGCAGCAGTGTGAAACGGTCGATAGTTTCACCTCATCATGGCATTTGTGCTTGACATTTAAACAAACATATCAAACATCGGTGAGATACGGCACGTGTCCCCGTGAAGCACTGGCACAAAGTGACATTAGAGTTGGAGAATGTCGATTCCTCATTTCCATGTGTGCCATAACAAGCATACTAATGCAGGAAAGGGCATTTGAATAAGGGGAAACTGTCACATTATGCCACTGCTGATGACTCCCTGAGCTATGATGAATATGATGTTTATGTACTTCTGTGTAGCTGCATGAGTGAGTCTCTCACATCTCTCAATAATTATTTCACTCACACATACACACATACACGCCAGGAGTCAACAACAAGATTTTCTTTCCTACTGTAGTTCAACATTTTTACTTGGCCCTGCCAAAACGATCACTGGTCCCAACACAAAAAGATGCATTTTATTTTTAGTAATGTATTTTTTATGTGGCATGCTTATTTTTGAGCCCTAGGCGCACATACACACACACAGCACAGAAGCGGAAGAGTTATAAAAAAAATTAGCTTGCATATCATATATCATTGCTTCATTATAGGAATGTTATTCAAATGTTTCTTCCTAACATTTCTAAGTTCTACTTAGGTTAGAGAGAACGTTTTGATAACTTTTAGAGAATGTTAGCCAACGTTCTAAAAAACGTTCCCTGTTAGCTGGGAATAAGGGCACAATGAAAATGTACAACAGCATCTGAGAAATCCCAGAATGCACTGCGATGAGTTTTTAGGAGACGATCAAGGCAGTGATCTGGTTGAGCTAAGCTAGGAGGATGACGTGTTGGTTTAGCCATGTGTGTCTGTTTGTAATGCCATACGGCAGCAAGCCTGGGTGAGGTCTAGCAGAAAGATGAAGTGCTGGGAGGGAGATTAATGTGTCCAGGCTCCGCAGTTCATCATCTCAGGAGTCCGTCTGGAAGTACTGGTCAGGCTAAACGCTATTCCAGACTCCAGCAACACTCCACAGTCAAGGTCACAGAGGAGAAAAGTGAAGATCAAATCTGAGGGAAGGCAGTGAAATCGAACCAGACTAAAAGAACAAGGACAATCATGTACAAAACAAAGATTTACAGCTAATTCTATGACTTAAACTAACGGGTTGTGGTTTGAAATTCAGAGCAGATAAAGAAGAAGGTTATGATGCACCAGCTGAAAAACTTATTCTAAGAAACTGGTTTGTTTCATTTTAACCAAAAAGAATATGTGGCTGAACAGCACAGCAGCCATGGGGCAAGTAAAAGGACAAACTCAAATGTTCCATCTTAAAAATACTCATTTTGCCTAAAATAGTCAACTGTATTTCCTAAAAGCTATTTGCACAGACGGGCACAGAAACAGTCCTGTTACCGCTGACAGCAAAGCAAATCAGGAGGTAATATTTAGACCTATCATTGAACATTCTCAAATTTGCATTCAGGTCAACCAATCAGATTCACGTCCACTACAGACCTGAATGAACAGCCTCATTGTATTGTGACATAATGGTACACAAATCCGTCCGTTTTATATCTGGTTGTATCTGTAACTGCAGTAATGCTGTATTTCACTAAAAACCTGTCTGCAGTCAGTGGTCCAATCCTGCCCTGCCCATCCGTACAGAAAACATTTCATTTTCATTTCCTGACATTTCTGATACTTCATGCGGGTGTCAAACGCTTCCATGAGAGCTAAATGTTTCCATATAAAAATACATCTTTGTGAAACATAAGATGAAGTCGAGAACCTAATCCTGCGAAATAAAAACAGATCTTCCTCAGCCCGGAAAATCTTTATGGGGAAAAGATTGGTGTGTTCTGCCAAAGATGTTCATAGTACTGCAGAAACAGGCTTGGAATACACTCCGCTGGGTGCTATCCAGCGCTAATAAAAGGAGAGAAATAAAATGTTTTTCTTCTCACTTGGAGAAATGCACTAAATCTCTAAATCTCTCCCCTCCCAGATGAGTGCTTTCTGTCTAAAACAGAACCTTTATAATTTTGTCATAAAGGAAGACATCGAACTTCTTTGTGCTGCAGTTTGTGAATAATGAATGTCTAAGCCAGAGATCCTGCAGTGAAACCTCCCCAGCAAATACAACAGAGAAAGCGTGATGGAGGACAGAAACTTCTCTGATTCACTCAAAGCAGAAGTGTTACCCTTGAAAGACTATTTTAAGCTGTGGCACCTGCACAAACACGCATTTGGTTTAGATAACACTAAACTTACATTAGACTAATGCCACACGGTGTAAGCTTACATCAAAAATGAGCTTTAAAGACTTCAAGCATACTAATTTGATACTTTAATTTCTCGGGTATATACAATTTGTTTTATATGTACATTTTCTTTTATAAATGCAATACATAGATGGACAAACTACATTAGCTAAAATGTGCAGCACAGAACAGAACACGCTGCACAGGAAACTGCATCCCACAATTCACACCATGCATTGTTGCATAATGCGTTATATGTCACATAGGCAAGTCGTTTTTTAAATAGTAGGCAGCGCACGGATACTGTTATGTATCAAGCCCTAGTATCGAGCGCTAAACATAGCCTATTATACTGCATTTCCTCCTGTGACTGCTAATGCAAACTAATTGATTCAATCTCTTCTACAAACACAGCAAAATGAGTAACCAAACAAGATTACGATGTGACACAAAAATGAAAGCAAAGATATACAGTGTGTAGAGTTTGTGAATGACTTCTCTGCAGAAGTCAGTGAATGCTTTAAGAACTCTTTTTAAACGCGCAGGCTTGAACTAAGAACTGCAGACATGAAACTGCTATTTGGAAAATTGAGAGAGAACAAGAGACGAAGAGAGGGAGAGAGAGTGGCGGAAGATCTAAGCTTCAGCTAGAATAAATCCCCTCGGCTACAGAAAAGTTATTATGACAGATTCAACTGAAAAGAGAAGGGAGAGACCCTGCAGACACAATAGTGTCCAGACTCTGAGAGCATACTTCATCTTAGAGCCCTCCTCAGCGTTCCTCAGGGGTGGGGACGGGTGTGTTTTGAACTCTCTGTTCTGCTTCCAGATGTTTCTTGTTGTCTAGATCAGGGGAGGGGGGAGAGGTTACACAGCTCCTTAAATAACCTTCTACTCCCTGAGTGCAAAGAAAAGCCGGAAGTACAGAGGCCTGAGGAAGTCTGCGGGGGCTGACCCGCCCTCCTGATTTGTGCTTTTGTTTATTAGTCGACCAATGAAATCGCAGTATACTTCAGGAAAACCCCTTCTCCGAAGAGCTGATTGTGGTGGAAGGGTCGGCTTGATTCAGAAAGCTGTTTTTGTAAGGTTTCTCCAGCCCTTTTGTTTTTTGTTGTTGTTTTTCAACAAAGCCGCTTCCTGCAGGATTCTCAACGGTTTCAGCTCTAATCCCTTCACACCCTATCGGTTTCATTACAACCCAGTCTTATTGCTGCCACATTCCTCAACTTTTCTCCTCCTTAATGGAAACAGCTTCTCCATAATCGCGCCCGCTGTTACAACGTCTACTTCCAGCACGCTGGAAATTGCTTTCGCAGGTGCTATCCATCAATATCGGACACCTGAACAACAAAAGCCTGTTTGTGGAAACTTCTGTGTCTCCTCCCCTCCATCATTTATTCATTCTTTTATCCATTATTCACTGTAAAATGATAGAGACCGGTGCTGGGCAACTGTGACTGAGCATGATGAGTGCTGGGTTGTTTGGGAAGGTGCTTTCTTCATTTGTCTGCAGGGAATCCAATTTGCGAGTGAAATGAACGCAGTGACTTACGTGCAGGATGCTGCGCATGATGACATGATCAGATAACCCATCATGCACTTTGGAAAGAGGTTATTATCTCGCGACTGGATGCGCGGCCTTTTCTGGGGGAATAAATGAATGCTGGCGCTAGCGTGGTTAATGCTAAAATAGTTTTGGATGCGCCCGCTGAGGAACATGAGGCAGCTGTAAGTAGAAGACACGGTGATTTCGAGCTATTACGATCTCTTACATTTCAGCCTCTTACACTGCAGTCGCGCTGCTGTACCGTTTGCTTATAATGTAATCTACAGGCGGCACTGTAGGCATTTTCCCACAAAACCAAGCTGTAGACACTGCGAATTTTCCCACAAAATAAAGCCGAGCATTCATTACGTACAGTCTGTGATTTAACAAACCCGCAAAGCGGAGGGAAGAAATTAAACGCTGGGCATATGCGATCAAAAGCGGGCCTGCATCGACAGATTGTAAATAAAATAAACACATTTTCCAAACTATACACAATACTCATAATACACAACCTGTGTGTCTCCCTCTGAAATAAATAGTTTGCATCGAACAGTTCTTTCCGTTTGCCAGAAGCTGCGTCTGCACAAAAACCTGGCCACATTTGCCTACTGACACTCAATAGACTGACAGCGAAGATGAGAATCATGCAGCATTTCCATATTTATAATCGAACAGATGGTGACACGCAACAAACTCTTACTTCCTGATCCAGCATCGTTCGGTTCAAGCTTTGTTTGCCATGGCAACTATCCGCTGTTACAATCGCGAGACATGATTGGTGATACCTGTAATGAAGTGCATCAGGGAGTGAAGCAATAAAACATCGATGTAATAACTGTGTCGACATGCCATTTGTCTATTGCATGCTAAATGCATTACTGCTGTGCGACGTAATGCAATCAGAAGATATCTGATGTTTAATGTAGAATAATGAGGTGCAGCATTTTGGGATCAAAGACGTTTAAAAGGTGGGACGGACAACTACACAGCTGAAATATAAAACAGTGGAAAAAACACTTTCTGTAATCACCGACAGATTACAACTAGTTCAGATACTGGTTAAAACGGTGTACAAAATGAGCTGGTAATTAACACAGAAACTCTACACTGATTGGCTGAAACAGAAAATTGTTCAATTCGTCTACGATCCTACAACCTGCATCTGTAACCGTAAAAGAACTCATACTTAACATTTATTATTAAATGATTAGGTTAAATTAATAATTTGACAGATATGCATAACAGCTTGCACATAAAATGCACATAAAGACAAATGGGGAGCTGTAAATGATTATTTAATGAAGTAAAAAACATTTCATTTCTGTAAATGCTCTCAAGGCGGGACCCTCTATCATGTTCTTGTTAACAAAAAAAGGGGATAAACATCTGCAGCTTGGGTTCGAAAGTTTCATCGCTCACAAACGCAAAATATAAGAGAATCTCCTTTAAACTAACGGATTCCACTTCATATTTACAAAATAAACAAGTTGTTAATATAGTTCGCATAACTGCATTACATTACGAGAAACAGCAGACAGCAATCCGTATTTAAATAGCCAGTGGACACAGTACGCAGGAAGTGAGTGGTTCTATTTTGATCCCAGTTTAAAAACAGACCGTCACTAATCCGAGTCTGCTCACAGGGAAGCAACAACAACAGAAAGGGTGGAAACGATACACAACTTCCTGTTTGCATGATTAACGAGCAGGCCGGCCGAGGATAAGATCAATACACGGCGGCCATTTACAGGACTCTCTGATGTTGCAATCCTACCTCTCTACCTTCCTCCTATTCCCAAGCCATTTATGAGATATAATCAATTCTGTTCAGTAATGGGGTATTGGCTAGCATTGTATAAAACCAGCGTGTTCCAAAATGTTGCAAAACAGGCATTGCAAAAGATTCGGGTCTCAGGAGACAATCGTATCTCCCACATTGTTCTCAAAGATAGCAGAAAATATGAAGCAGCTTATCATCACATCCAGTGAGGGCCTGGCACGAGGAAGCGTGTTTGAGAACGAAAAGGGTGAATGTTTGCTCCCTCTCTACACACCGAACTGATGCATATCACCAGTCAAAAGCTACAATCAATCTGCAGCAAATAGCACAGAAGGCCGCATCAAAAATAGCACCGCACGCCAGTAGAGGAACGTGGGAGTGCGAGAAAGACGGCCTTTTGAGCGCTGACAGTTACGAATTCTGTACACCTCAAACATCCCGAGGCAGGAGTCATCCTCTGTGCTGAGGAGCTTCAGACCTCCCTAGAAGATGAGAAGATGACAATGTTGGAGAAAAATCTACAGAAGAACAGCAGGAAGGAGAGTATGGTATATAAAGATGTTGTCTGTCTAAAAGAGAGACAGCCATCTGTTGGTTCTGCCTAACTGCCCTTCTGCTCCTTTGGTAGCTGTCTGGCTCGGCGTGCTCTGAAAAAGTCAGGTTTCATTCCCTGGCTCATCTGTGTTAATATTCCACAACAAACTGCTCACAGATGGGGTCTCATTTATGAACATAAGCTCCCTGTGTGGGTTGATCTTTACTTCAGATCTATTTTTTCTCCAGGAAAGTCACTCGTGATGGAGCTGGCGTCTCCAAACCTTGCAGGAACTCTGTATCCTGCTGAATGTTTTCAGTACAACGGCATCTAAATGATCTTGGGTGGATGTTAAAATGAGGAAGACTTCAAACTTAATTTGTTTTGAATTAATAGCGATAATATTCCATCACTCAATTATCTTCCCTGGGCGCCAGTTTTATAGCTATTAAGAGTTACTGTTGAGTCACTGCTTACGTAAAGCATTGTTACCGAATTGTATTACGTTAACAGCGTGACCGGTCCAACCCAAACAAAAAATAAATAAATCTTGTGCAAACATGCTGATTTTATGCGGTACTGCTTGACGTCCTCCTGGGTGAGGAATGAATAGCTAGATATGAATTTACAATGTCTTGCAACTCTTAACATAACCCCCTCTTTAAAAAACAGAAATCCGCTTTACCAGAGCTACTGTGAATTGGAGTTATATCCTCTCATGAGCTTGGGCGACATAAAATCAATCAAGCTAAAATACACGTGTCTCGTTTTGAAGATCTTACCCAACACTTGCCTAGTCCTAAACATGTCCAGTAGGAACGCACCGAAAATTAATCATACTTCTTGTAAACAGCAGCTGCTGCTAATGAAATCTTACTGAAAAGTTTTGTTGTATTCAAACAATAATTTAAAAATGGATAGAACCACACACTGTTTACCCAATTTATAGTTATTTAGAACAAAAGCTCGTTTTTGAATTATGCGTTTTTTTACCCCAAGTTTCTAGAATTCTCAGCTGTGGTCAAAACGTTCCTTTTTAGTTTGTGTCGGTAACGTTCAGTCATGGTTTGAGGGCTCGCTTAATCCTTATAAACCAAACTTTTTTTATATTTTAACCAAGCGTTTTATTGCAAATTCAAAGAAAGTTGTTTAATAAAGGTTCTAAACAGAAACCAACGAGTAAACCCTTTCACTCCTGGAACATTCCAGCAGTGCCAACAATATCATCAGAACACACGAACATAAACTTTAGGCGTGAAAGATCAAGCCCTGGCATGCATAAACAATATTTCATTCGTCAAAGTCCTTTTCTTTTGTCTGCAAATAAAGCACTTTCGAGTACATCGTACTAATTGAGTAGTGTTGTATTTCCTCCCCTGTGAGATCTCATCCACTTTCTGACGCAGCTGATCACAGCTGCACTGTTCAGGAAGTGTCCCTAACAGGGCTGTATTGATGAAATTACCTGTGGCCAGCTGCCAGGGGTCAAAGATCACTGAAAGGTTATGTGTGTATAGATTCAATTAACTCTGTTCGGGGGGAAGGGGGGCTGGTCTAGCCTGACATCACACCCACCTTTTAGCTACAGACAGCCTTGTACCGCAACTCCAAAATCCCAAGAGTGAGCAGACAAAATGCCCCTGTGCTAAGGCTTCTCTAAGCCCTTACAGACCACACTTTACTGATGCAATGCCACAGAAAGGGGGAGCTGCTTATGATCACCTTTTAAAACCAGAAATGACAAATGGATCTCATGGACCTCACAAAACGTGTGTCATTTTGGGCAATGCCAAAGGCACCATTTACAGAAAGGTACTCGCCACCTGCTGTGCAACGTAACACAATTTTGTGAGCCAATTCTGTGACCCAATACAAATCAAATGACTCTAAATGAATCTTGACAGGCTGATGGCCTTTTCAGCATTCATTTCAAGGCCCAAACACTCAACCCAGCCCACCCAACCCTGCCATTATGCCACCAGCTTCATTCACCACTGTCTCACAGACAGTTTATTCATCAAAACCCACATTCTCTATTGTGAATGGATGTCGAGTGTGGTGATGGTGTCTGCAAGTGTGTTCTGTCTTTGTGCTGCTCCATCAGCTTGTTTAAAAAAACGTCACTCAGACACACAATTAAAAAAGGAACCAGGATCCAGCACAAAGAGAAGTCCAACTGATGCCAGAGGCCAGGAAGTGTGGTGAGTGTCTGAAAACAAAAGTAACTTGTATGAGATTGTGGCTCAAGGGAGAGAGAGAGGGAGCGAGCGAGCGATAGAGAGAAAGCAAGAGAGAGAGAGAGGGAGAGGGAGTAAGAGGGGGGTGGTTATGGGTAATAAATCAGAACGCAATCTCAAAGATGAAACCCATTATCCATGCCGCAAAATACAAGCGTTACGAGAACAAATGCATCCAAAAAACAGAGTTTCTCCAAACAGAGTAAAAATGAATTGGCTGTTAAAGGCAAATAGGGAGTGTAATAAAATACAGTAGTGCAGTAGTGAGCAAATGACTCGTCTCTCTCATCCTCTCTACCCTGTGTGTACGTGCTGAAAGACAGGCTGCCTTCTCGAAGAGGAAACAACAGACACTGTGCGCTCCCTGAAGCCCTGCAGAGAGAGGGGGCCAGACCTTACTGGTAACACTCAAGTCCCCAGACACACGCCCAGGGCTGAGCCAGAAGACATGGAAACTAAACACACAGGTATTTCATGCACACACGGTACACACACACACACACACACATTTTCACTACTGGTACCTAAATATTGTCAAAGGCATCAACTGCTACCCAACCTCCTGAAGTAAACAAACGTGGAAAACCAAAACAACGTTCAGACGAAGCCGGAGGACATGACCTGCCCCATCTTCCTGAGCCGTCAGGTCCACCCCAAGTATGTCGTTTAAGGCTACACCTATGTGTGTATTTACTCATACACTTATTCCACGACAGTAGAATTATTTAACATCATTTGTTATTGAACCGAGAACAAAAAAACAGAATGCTTTACTTTACACAGCTTATTCCATAACAGTGAAAACCACGTGTCAAGTTCCAAAAAAGAGCCTACGCTATCACTAGCATGAGACATTCATAAACTTACAGCGTGGAATCTTGCACCAAGCACCAATTATTACCCACTGTTCATTACACAGAACTACGGCTGATGTTCAGAAGACTTCTGGTTGTTTTTAATGGTGCTCGTTTGGTCTTTTCTGAGCTTGACAGACATGGTCGCTCTAAACTGCTTCTGAATGTAAAGAGATGCCTGAGTGTGCACGGAGAAAGATCAGGTGACTGAAGCAGTGGTGAAGAAGCTGTTTACTTCCTGTTTACTTTCACCCTTATCCTTCTTATTTACATTATTAGCAGACACGTTATATCCAAAGCGACTTACAAAGAGAGACGACATTTAACATTTTGCCCCTGAGAACCAACAAGCCTGTTCTACAAAGCTACATTTAGAAGTAGATGGACTAAAAAGACAGGATGAACAGTAGAAGACAGGTTTTTTTTAGCATTAAAGAGGTAAACATCAGAATATTAGGGCTTTTTTACTCTGTTTACACTCCTTTTTTACATCTTTATGTAAAGATGTTATTAGTATATTTAAGTGACCTAATCCTTTAAAATGCCACTTGGGTCAGACAACAGACAACATTTGAAGAATGTCTGTTTCAATGAGACAGCAAAAATCTCGTAAGCAGATAAAACATTCACAGGCATGTAACACAAGCATTTATTAACTGAAAGTGAAACACACATCTCTCTGATAGCTGGGCTTTACTCAAGCACGGCGTATGTTGATATATGTTTCTACGACATTCCTTCGTGTGCATTCGTTCGCTGTTTCTTTAAGGAAATGCTGTTCTCATAACTCATACCTGAGGCTGTTCTTTTTAAATACCGCTTGTATGATAACAGGCACTTATTGATGACAGCCAATCAGCGGGTTTGTACACTCGCCTGACTTGATTTTCAGGTCAGTTTACGGCGCTAAATTCCAAGTATGATTACTGGATGAGGAACAGGTGGGACACGCAAAACAGCAGAAGCTTCATGTCGATGGACATCTACCACAAACAGCCCACATAATCACCTCATCCTGATTTAATGGAGGTAGTAAATTAACAACCACTATGTCTGAAGGCTCACTGTGACCTTTCCTGCGTATAAATCACAGCCCTTATTGTGCTGCCAGATCTCTCTTTCACCCAATTTGTCACAACATAATATCGCACAAAAACCCTCCATGCTGAGAAAGCTATTGCTGTGGAGGGATCAAAGGTCTCCAGGAGCGCCTCAACACAAGCAAAACCCTCCAAGTGCTGGAGAAATAGCTACTGCATCTATAAAATAGCTATAAAAAGCTACTGTATCGATACATCTATAAATCCGAAAATGGTCAATTGAACGAGAGCATTAAACTTTATTTTTGCTGATCGTATATCTGATGTCTGTTAGAAATGAGTCGTTCGTAATCGGCTGTGAAAAGGAAATTTTCGAACTATTGCAAGAAATTCCAAAAGCTGTAGTGATGCTACATTTACACCTATGGTCCAGATTTGAGCAACTGTCCGAGATTTCACCTATAAAGGCAAACAGCCAGGAATCACTTTGCATTTCAAACTTCAGCTGGACAAATCTCACAAAACTACACCAAACGGTCACATCCCACTTCCTCATAGCGCAGTTATGTAAACGACACGACAAGAATTGCTTTTGGACAGAAAGCCAAATCAGCATTGATAAGACGTGCTGAAGGGCCGAGAGACACAGTGGGGTGTGCTGATGGATGCTTGAAATCTCTCCAAACAGTCATGCTTGAACGCTCACATAATAATACAACATCCTGCTCCTTAGTCACGTCACATTTACTGGTAAGAACTGCCTTTGCTGCATATTTCCTCACAGAAGGTTCTGGCTAAAAGCCACATTCCTGAAACCCATGAAGAACTTTCTTCGTTTCCTGGTTTGTGTTTACATAGCTTGGCCTGCCCCTAGCTTCACCTCTGGACCCAACACTTCCTCAAATCTTAGCTTTCAAATCATTTAAAATGGTCACCTTACTTCACCTTAATTCGCAATGGCAGGTTTATAATAATGATTATAATGTGAGCTTTCGGGTTTGATTCCTGGGAAACGGCACTTTGTCTTCATTTGACGTAGGTAATGAAGTCATAATGAAACATGACGTAAAGTACGTAAAGTAACCCGCAATTTTACCAATTTCAACCAGTGATGGCGGTAGTATGCTTGGTGTCCGACTTCATAAAGGATCATTTACATTGAAGATGGGCGAAAACTGAAATTCCATTAAAGTAACTTTAAACCATATCACAAGATTGAGATCAGTCGAATTACGTTCAGTTAACAAATTGACATAAAATACGCGCATAATGCTCTACAGTGACCCCTATTGGTAAGAATCAAAGTGAACAGTTATAGGGGGAACAATTGACAGGCTTCCGCCCCCTCAAACGCATCCTACGTACATGCATCTGTCAATACGATTCACCCTTTCATTCACTACCATGCAAAAAGCAACTACCTATGAAATCCATACGTAGTATAAGCTCCTGGCAAAGATGACGACTATTTAAACAACAACAATCCTATATATTTACATATACAAGTGCTGTAGACATTCAGAAAGAATTGAAGTTACCTGTGACATCTGAGGTCTGAAGTTGATCTGCTTTAGGTCCACAGATCCCGGAGACAGGTTGTGCAGCATCTGGCACAGGAGCACCCCATCTCTGAGCGCCTGGGCTAGGTCAAACACCACAGCTGAGGGCCAAACGACCCGGTGGTTCGGGGGCAAAACCTTACAGTCTATCAACCAGCGCCCGCACTGCCTCCACTCCTCCATATCGACAGGGGTGAACTCGAATAACGGCAAATAAACTAAAAAACTGGCAGCCTGACGCTCCCAAATGAACTGCCAAAGTGCCAAGATAAAAATAAACTGTCAATGGAGTAAAACGATCACAATGCAGTCCAAATGACACTAAACTGTCTTGGATCGGATCTGTGGGAATATTTCTACCAAAAAACACACTAAAAACTTTTAATTCCAGGTTAAATCCAGCTGGTCTGAGATGAATTGATTCTAACAGCTCCGTATATTCCACTGTAGAGCTGTATCTGTTTTAAAAGCGGATGAAAACTTATAATAGCGCTATTGTTCGTCTGTGTGGCGAAAAAATCTAAATTGTGACCCTAAACTGATGAAGACATTCAAGTAAATATCACGTTTGTCTACATAAAGCTGCTAAAACACGACGTAGACGCGTTTGCCCCTCGGAGATTCAGTTCGGTTTCCTCTTCTTCATTATGGACTGATATATTTGACCGTGCAAACGCGTCCTGTCACAGCAAAAACGTCTCTCGGTACTATCACAGAGATTTCCCGGTGCAAAAAAAGCCGAAAACGACCGCAAAACAGCTGCCACACACGGCTTGTCAAAGTTACAGGGTCTATAACTGGAGGGATAAATCCAATGTTTTGTTGTCCTCTCGGCGTGTCTTTTTTCTCCAGGCGTGATGCGATCTAAACAACAACCTCGCAAACTCTGAAACCGTCCACAAACTTGCGCTTCAAACTTCTTTCACGCGAAAGGTTGCAAAAGCTCCGCGAAACACGGCGTCTCTTCCCGCACAAGCTGCGCTGCATTCAGCGCGAAAACTGTTGTTTTGTCCGCTCCTGCTGAGAGGAACGGCTGCTGCTGGACCGTCGTCCGTCGGGCAGTGATGGTTTCTCGGTTCTTTCTCGGTTCTTCTCCGTATCGACGGTCGGAGTGTTTTGATTTCTCCGCTCTCGTGAGCTGCGAGTGAGTGAGTGAGCGCGCGGGCGGGAGGCAGGCGGGAGCGCGCGCTCGGCAGCAGCGGCGGCGGGAGAAAGGGCGCGCGGCTGGTGTGATCGCATCTGGGTTCCGGTCGTGCTCGTTCACGTGTGAGGAGGAGAGGGCCGGTCTACCCCAAAGCCTTTTCATTATCCGTGAAGCTGTATGGGAGATGATGTAAGAATACTGTTGGATGTTCTGAATGACGGTTTTTCTGCGTTTCGGGGTTTAAAGATATACATGTGCAAATGAATTCGTTAAATACTTTTTGCGGTCTTTCTATTATTTTGCACCTCGCTGTTTGGTATATTAAGTTATCAAAATAGTATCAATCCTTTCTCTTGATCAGCACGATATATATTTGCCAAGCCCGTTTCTGCAACCCCCTTCCCAACAAATACTATATTTTGGGGGGATAAAAAAAAGGATCAATGGAAACCATTAGCATTTCATAATCCAAAAAATCAGTGAAATAATAACAGAGTAAAATATCACTATTTTTGTGGGCGACTGAATCGACCTCTATTAAAATAATTTACACAGATGACATATATAAATACTGGCTGGACCGAATCTTGCTGCATTGACAGCTTCGCCTCGGGACCAATACGAAAATTGGTTTAACCATATTCGGGATGAAGGATGCCTCTTTGACGCAAATGTGAGCAGCTGCCACATCAGTCGAAGCACTGATCCATCTTGGCCACTGCAGTAATGTTATTGGGTACCATGTTCTAAATACTGCAGCCACAAGGTCACGTGCCTCTTAGTATGCCCACTCCTGTATTCATGTATAAACCGTATATACTTAAAGCTGAGTAAATGATGGAACCAATGTCACCGTCAGCACACACCCTATTACAGCCCTATTAACCAATGTCACCTCTGATCTTCTTATGAGCTTGATGGATTTGCTTTATTTGGCACGTTTTCACAATCGCTCGTGGCCACTTTCATGCATATAACTCTTTACAATGTAGTTACACTTTAACTACAGTGAATATTAAATACTGAATGGTCTAAATGTTACCTTGAAAAGGCTTTTTTAAACACTCAAAAGTAACCACGCCACATGTAGCCTGCACCAGAAGTGGGACACTATCGCCATCTAGTGGTCAGCAGCAGTACTCGAACGTTCCTGTAATCACAGCGTACTTTATGCTTAGAAAATAATGCCACTACTTTTACCAAATTCAAAATCATATATTTTCAAGATTTATATTCATGTAGTTTATAATCTTTGTCCTAATCCACTCCATAATATGTTAACTAAAATAGTACTAAACAGTTTTGAATGTTTTCCATTTAGTAACTGTTATGAAAACATTTTGTATAAAGTATGAAATGAGAAATAAAATGAAAAAAGAACATGCTGACACCATCATTAAGGAATGGAAAAAACCCTGTAAAAACAGTAAAGGTATTTTGTCATTTATTTTATGAAAAAAAAGGTACCCAACGTACAAGACATTCCAGGTAGGCGATTACATTAAATGTTAGCTCTACCACTGCCTCCAGCCCAACATCCCCACCCTCCGGTCCGTATGGCAATAAACAAGCCTAAATCTACTCACACTATTCTTGATTTTGTTGTTTCCATGACTGACATTTACAGAATGATAACTATAAACAGCTCAAAAATGTATAAGAAAAATACAATAAATCAGCATGCATGTCAGAGAATCGTTTTTTAATATAAAAGGAACTTTCTTATAACAGGGCCTAAAAATGAAGTTGTATATATATACTCTTAACTATACTGTCATATATTTTTCTTTTTAGTCTGTCTCTAAAAAAACGTCTTGGAAACCTGACAGGGCTTGATCCTTATTGATGTTAGATATGTGAAGTCAACTTTAGAGCGTTTTATAGTTTGTGCGCACCCAAAACAAGACGGACAACAACAAAACCACGAACAGCTCGATTAAACCCTTAACCATGATTTGACTACATCTATTAGTGTTTTAATTAGTCTGAAAGATAAATGTCCCTCATGAGTTTGGCTCTGCCTTCAGGATAATTACAAAATCAAGTGATCCTGAAACTACAGTCAAAAGGTTTTCAAAACATCTGTAAATGCATCAAAAAAAGAAACAAATACCAGTTCCCTTTAAAATACTTACAATTGTTTAAAAATGAGAGAGGACATTACAATATCTTACAAACACTTAAATAACAAACGTGTGATTACTCTAAGACATGAACGGATCGTAAAGCAGTCGACATGAGGAATGGTTGAAAAACTTTAAGGAAAAAAATTCAACTAAGTTGACTGGAACTGCAGACTATTTATAAGATCTATAGACTTCTATAGACATTCACAAATCAATTTTGCATGAAGTTGAGAAAAGGAAGACTCTGTGATTTCACTATCATTGTCTCAACATTGGCAGAAACCAAGTAACAAATGCACGTTCATTATGTTAATCACAAAATGGCAATAAACAGAAAGATCCAATTGACTTACATAACATTTCCAGCTGAAGCTGTCTGATGTACAAATGTCACTCAGGGGTCATTTATAATTCTGTCTGTTCATCTCTGGACTGGAAAATGTCTTCATGTTACTAGCTTACTAACATCCATGTCAATGAACAGCATATAAACAAAACTACTTGATCCTGTGAAAGCACTTTTATATACCATATGTTTGTATGAGATTCTGTTCACAGGTTTACAACGATCGATTTGGCTAGAAAAATGATCAACTGAACTATAGAGCATGTTACACCTAATTAAAGCCATTTATTTACGGCACTACTTGAGTGACACTTTTTGGGTTGGGTATGATGTTCATGTACACGCACATCAGAGGACAGAAACACAAGATGCAAACTCAATAATGGCACAAAATATCAGGCCAAAGCAAAAAAAAAGTACAAAAGAATAAAAAAAAAATCACAATAAATAAAACACAAATGGGTGCAAAACTCAAATCAGAAGGGAAAATGTAAAGAGAGCCCTCAGCTTCCCGCTCTCTCCTCTGGTGAGATGACACGGCTTATTTTTGTGATGGTACCGCACGTTATCTGGACCCTCCGGAAGAGCGTGGGAACTTTAAAGTATGCTTCACTTTCCTTGCGGTTTTATCTGGGTTGATGTGGACTTCTCTTGCAGAGTCAGTGGGGAGTAAAAGAGGCAATGAATTCGTTTTTTCTTCAGAACGCCAAAAAAACACAACGTTTTGACATGATGCGTTTCTATTGTCTTTTTTTATAAAAAGTCTTGGAGGGGAAACAACCATGACTGCATACAATGTCTTTAAAAAGAAACCAATAAAAAAGGGTGAACAGAAGGCGTTCAGTCGGAGTCGCTGCTGTCTGAAGTGGAGCCGCTGGAGCTGCTGCTGCCCGAGTCTGAGGAGCTGCTGCTGCCGCTGAGTCGTGAGGGACCCGAGCCTCCCTTCTCTAAAACAC
>JAZGTJ010008228.1:0-21371 GCA_036877575.1 Botia almorhae
TAATAATAATAATACGCTAACAACGTTTATAATAATTTAGCAGAATATCAACTAATTTATCAACTCAAAAGTTGAATAATACAACTAATACAAAATGTAAAAAAAAAAAATTATATCATCTTTTTGTTTCAGTGACATCATGCAGTTGGGCTGACATGGATTCCACTAGTGTAAACAAAACCTGATGGTCCACGTCACCCCAGCATGTTTTGGGAACGTTCTAAAGAACATCTTGCGTGCTTTAAAGAAAGCAAAAAGCTCCTGACATTTTGGATTTTGTACAAAATCCAAAAATGTCTGTTTATTTCCAGATTTGAAATAAAACAAATAAGAAAAATCCAATATTTCCTATGTGTGCTTTTGGACCCGCCCACAGCATATGTAAATGACTAACCCATTCCTGCTTTTCCATCAGGATAGGTGTACACCTGGCCATTGTTTTTGATGATCGGCAGACTGGCAGGCATGCCCGGCACCTCATCCTCACTGTCCTCCGAACTAGAGCTGCTACTGCTGTCCTCACTGCAGCTGTCATAGCCGTCAAACATTCCGAATGAATCTCTCCTCTTCCGCTCTGAGCGGGGAGTGTGCTCAGCCTGCGTGTGATGAGACAATAAACCAATTATCAAATAAAAGAGGTTAAGACAAGGATTAAGCTCCTATAATACTTGCATAAATGATTACCTTTGACATATTACAGCTGGTTAATCTTACAGACAGTAATAGCCATAATCTACAACTAGATAATCAATGCTTTAATGAGTTGGGGATTTGCAAGCATCCTCAATCACAAAAGCACCATTGAAGGATCTCACAGTTCACAAAAAAGGCAAATATGTAAAAGCAAGACAACATCATTAGCATTCATATCCCTAAAGGACATTTCAAGAGAAGAAACAGAAAAAGCGCCAAAATTAATTTAATATTTAAATGTTATTATTTGAACCACTATCGTTTGACAAAATTTAGGTATTTTTAGGACCTATTTAATATCATTATTCAATGTTGGATCAGTGGATTGGTGCAGCGGACGAGCATTTGTCCGAGCTACTGTGACCTGATTTCCAAATGAATTCTTTTAGACCGCTTCCTCATCTGAACACATTTCATGTCCATTTCCCCAGTTAAACACCACCTTACCCTATTGTATACTTCCCCATAACCCGTCACAAAGTGTGTATAGGTCACATTATCAGATAAAAACATACAAGCCATCCAAACACAAACATACATATTGTATTTGGGCTGCAAACAAACGAGCTGCCTAGACGAATGCGCTCCAAACGTTCAGCGAGAACGTCTTTAACAAGCCTACGATCCCCAAAAACGCTGTTAGCTTACAAAGATTTTAAACACGGCCATAAACATATACACATACACGGGCCCGCGAATAGATTTCAGATGCTTTAGATGTCCAGAACACATACATAACCAGTTGTATTTCCAACATTCAATGGGACAGCTGGCGTAAACGAGCTATTACAGAAAATACACACTATTCTAGGTGATTTTAAGAGAATTAATATTGTAGTTTATGTATACATCAGTATCTGTTTCTGACAACCAAAACAAAGAGGACGGCTAACACTGCTAGCCGCTAACTACGCTAAATCAAGGAAACGGGCTAAAAACTCTCTCCTACCATATCCCTTGGATTTTCCATTAGCCCTTCATGCAAGTCGGTATCTTATGTTCGTTGTGGCGTGATCCGAAAGCCCCCCGAGGGGAAGGGCCTGGCTTAAAATTATTTCACTCTAAAGCAAAAATAACTCCAGTTGATTATCAACAATTGTCATGGCTCGAGTGCGCATGCGTACGGGACTAACGTGATTGACGTGGGTAGCCACCAATCACGTTTCACCGGTTAGGCACCTTTGCACCATATAAGGTCATAGGAAGTGTTTAAGTGTTTAAGTAAGGGTAAATAAATACAGATCAAGTAAATATAGACATTCGGGTGCATTAGATTAATTGACTAATAAATTTATCTCTACGGTCATGAATTCATGGTAATAGAATATGACAGGATAAAATGATGGACGAGGTGATAAATGTATGGATGTGGGCCAGGAGTGGGGGGCGTCAACAGTAGGTTAGTTCATTGAGGTGTTGTTCTATTACGGCATGCTGGAGTCAGAAACCCTGCAGCCACAAATGAGCAAATTAAGATGAAAGTGTGTTTTATGTTTAATTTGTACGTGTACTTTACTATTTTATATACCCTTGCAAATCTGTTAACATAAGATTTCTTCAAATTCAAATTTCATTTATTTGGTGTATATTGAACCAAATCACTTAAATGTTGAAACAATTATTACATACACAGCAATCATGTATTTTACAGTAATTGTAATGAAACTAAACTCTAGTTTCACGTTCAAAAACCATTTACTCACAAATATAGAAAAAAATTCAAGCCTTTGGTTACAATGACAGGTATTCTACATAATAAAAAATAATGATCAATAATGAAACAATGATCAGAAAACATACTGGGTATAATAATAGTCTTTATTTTATCATACAGTATATATGTTCCATTGCATACCATTGTAATGAAACTTAAAATTCACAACATAACCTTTTGCAAAACAACACACAAAAATGACAAAACCCGTCTGATTAAACACAAACCAACAGTAACTTTGGTGCAACACTGCAGAAACGCTGAGGTTCCAAACTAACTCAATCATGAGTTCCCTGAGCCCTGCTCTTCAACTGTCTCGTCTCAACTGTTCTTCAATTACTTAATGAAAGCCAAAACAGGGCTGGCATAACATCTGCGATATAGGAAATGAAATGAGTGGTATGAGAACAAGCATAAACAGTACAAAAACAAACTGCCCTCCAGACACAATGAAAACCTGGGGCTGAAAAGTATACGCAACATTCAAGCTGTGAAAATCAATTCTTATCTGAGAGAACATATGAACATATCCTGTAAATATTCAGTAAATGCAGGCAGTCTGAGCAGGTGACATTCAAGTAAGGCTCTTGTCCAGAGTTGGGAAGCATGTGCTGAATGCGTAATGAGGGTAGCGACTGGTCTCTGGGGTGGACAGAAAAATGTATGGTGACATCATTAGGTTAATCATCAAGATCAGATACATCCTATCAAATTCATGATATTGTACTGGTGCTTGCTTTTAGGAGAAACTGACCAATATCAAGGCATAAGGTTTTGGTCTATTGTCAGTTGAATTCCTCGTCAATCGTGTCATCCACACTTCCAGAAATGGAGGCAACTTCTAAAGATAAAAGAAAATACAAACAAAAGTTATACAAAGTTAAAGGCTTTTCAAGACCGCTAATGCTAAATACGAACAACATTGATGTTTGCACCACTAATACTTCTTAAAAAGACAGAAATCTCTCCCATTAAAACCAAGTCCCCCGTGTTGTGAAAATGAAACCTTCACACAAATCTCCCTTCATGTTATGTGGGACAAATTTTGTGTAGCAAGATGGACTCCTCAAACACAGGTATAGTGAAAACCATCCCATTGACATAACCAAAATCTCTCCAGAGATTCTTACACAACTGTTATATAACCAGGTATAATCACCACAGTGCTTCAGTGTGTTAAGCTTATATATTATATATATAAAGCTAGACCTCTCGTTGGCTGGTCGTCAGCACGTTTGTCCGACTTGCTTTTGAAATCCCCCTGCTTTGGATCCTGACAATCTTCCCCATTTCCTCCATCTTCACTTACACTTTCAGCTTCATTATGTTGGGCTTCTTCATTCAAACTGGGACCCAGCTTCTGGTACTTCTCATCAGTACCTAGCAGGTGTGGTTCACCACCTGAATTTTCATTTGTACAGGACGCACTTGTGCGTTCTTTAGTGCCAATGTAAATCAAGTCACTTTCACTGCTGCTGATGTCACTTAGAGTGATAACCTCTCGATATTGGTGTGCACACGCCGTTCCCTGTGCCATTTCGCCATCTTCAAGGCCCATTGATAAAGCACAGCTTAATTCAACCACAGAGAGAGAGGAAGCAGTGGTCTCGTCCCAAGATTCTGTTGAATAAGATGACGACACAGTGGAAGACTCAGGCATGGTGGTGCTTAGAGAGGCTTCAGATGAGTCTTTGGAGGAACTGAGGTAATACCACACACCTCTGATTCCATCACTGCTGTTACTGCTCCCTACACTCTCACTGTGACTACTGTCTACTACGCAGGATGAGCTTGGCTCTTCTGATTCAGCGGATGTCACCTTTTCCCTGCCAGAACAACACGATCCTAGGAAAACATCATCGCTAAGCGTCAAAGAATCCAGGGTGGATGTCATCATCTCCATACAGGATGGAGATGTAAACGGAGAAGACATTTTGTAAACCATCTGCCGGGGTGCTGCTGACACTGGGGTCAAGTTGCTGGACTGGATCTTATTTTCAGAAATGGGCCGATCTGGTGCTTCCACCCCTGAGGAAGAAGACTCGAGTATTTGGCTGACCAGCTCGCTCAGGTTCTGAGAAGGAGTGGAGTGGATCAGAGAAGAGGAAGACGGGAGTCCGAAACAAGCACTCTGGTCGACATCAGCTCGCTCAACCTCAGGAGAACTGGTGATATATGATGACCATTCCAGCTGCTTTCTGAGCCAAGGACGTGCTGAACCTTAACAAATGCCGCCCATGGACTGGTTATGCACAGTTGAACTTAAAAGGGTAAGTTCACACAATCACCCACAATCTATTATCTAACATTCTAATAAACAGTGTACACAAAACTGGAAGATATTTCAACCAAGTAAGCTGTAATCTGATTGGCTGACTTTATGCAGCTTCCTCATGAAAGTGCGCACAGGTTTTTTTTTAGATAACTTTGTAATGTTTGAATTGTCTTGTTTGTTGAGGCAGTGTGAACCAGCCAACGGATTGTAAGCAATTTCTGTTTGCACATTACTTTGAATGCATTTAGAATTTAAACAACATAAGCTCAAACTTTAATAATCTACTAATAAAAAGACACCTATCTACTCATACATTCAAGTGTCTCCAAGTTCTTCCACAATGTTGGAGGCAACATACCTGATAAACTGATGCAGGACATGCTGAGTTCTGAGGTGGCTCCTGTCATGTCGTCCTGTAAATATCCAAACACAAAATCTGCTACTGCTATCATCACCTAAAATACAGTGTGTATAACAGAATCCACTTGTTTACCAGCATCTTCTGCAATGATTTGGACTCCTCCCAATCTCCCCTCAGCCCAATCCCTTCATCCTCACAGCTCACAGCATGACCCAGACGAATCAACTCCTTACCTACATCCAGAGCCTGGAACAGACCACAGAAGATTGAAAAATAATACACACACACATATATATATATTTACATATTCTGAATTAAAATGTGGCTAATGCTTTATGATTTAGATATAAATATCCTATTTTAATATGCTCACTGATGTTGCTAGGTGACCCCTTGTGACCTCTATTTGGCTATTACCAGCCATCTGGTAATAGATGGTAATAGACCAGGCCAGATGCCTGGCTATTACCCACACACATTAGCAACAATTATGACATCAATTTGCAATTCACATTAAACTGAGTGGCAATGTTGACCTCTGACCTTTCCCTGGCTGTTGTCATGGAGTTTTACATTGGGCCAGGACGAGATCTCAGAATGAGAGTAGCTGTGAAGTTTGGCTAGTAAAGGTTTCCATTCAGCACAGTATGTCATGCGTTCAAAGTCATCCAGGGCAGCCTCGGTCCAGACCTCTCCTGAAACAAAATAACGAAGAATAACATTCTCGTTTTCTCTGTGGGTGGTATTTTTTATTTCACTGATAAACATGAGCATCACTCTTTACCTGCAGGTCGAACCCCTGCTAGGCTGCATTCTATAGCTTGGAAGGGAAGGCTTAGGAAGTCACTTCTAAACAACACAAAACAATATTCCTTCAGAATCATGTTCAGTCCATATAGGGTCAGTCCCAACCTTTTTGACTTCAAGGCCCACCATTGTCCACAACAATATTTGAAGCCTCCCCCATTTACAATTTCTAGCTAATAAAATATTCTGGACCTTGGTAAAGCTAGAACGATATATAAAATATGATATAAAAATAACAAACACTAAGAAACGTATGAATTTTTAGTTGTTAGCTATAGATGTCATTTTGCTGACCTCATGCTTCGTAAGTGTTCCCGCGGAAGTTCCCCATTGTCTCCAAAATCCACATAATACAAATCCACCAATCCGGAAGCCAAAATTCCCAACACTCGAGCACGATTCCACGTGCCATGATCACTGTATGAAGCAGCCACTATATCTCCAACAATAATGGTCTCCACTCTGTGTTCCTGGGACAGAAATAAAGAAAATGGACCCTTGTTGTGTTTCTAAAAGACCACAGTGAGATCGAACAAGCTTACTTGCGAGGGGTCACTGTTGTAGAAGCGGCTCATCTCATCTGTCAGTTTATCCAGCTGCAGAGATCGAACCCCCAGAATCTGAATCCAGAAGTGCTGAGGATTCTCAGAGGCAGACACATACACCTCCAGGTGCTCATCAGGCTGGAAGCTCAGATCCGGACTGGGAACTGACCAACACAAGAAGTTACCACTTCTCAAATCTTAGGTTTGATTATGATTCCTTTAAATATTTTATTTTTAATCTATATTCTTAACCGTAGTGTATAACTGATTCTTACTTTCAAATTTTGAGAACTCCAAAGATGATACTGGAGAGACAATCTCCTCCTCCTCTGATCGGAGGGAATTTTCTGCCGTATCACTGCCGTCAACCAAGCCATTGACCGTAACAAAACCATCTGGTTTGAGTTCAGACCCCTGAGAAGGTAAATCTTTGTCATCAAGATAACCTAAATTATTCTCTGGTCTTTGAGCTTTGTTAAATTGCTCGATCTCCAGTGGTTTCCTCTTCTGACGCAGTGCAGAGGACTGGCTTATCCGCTTCCGTACGGTTTCATTTTCCACAACCTTCTCCATGATCATCTCCTGTGAAGAAATACATAACCTATCATTGTAACCATCTATTGCTTGATGCTATAATTTCTGCCCATAATAACAAAGTCTTGCTGATTTCATCAGGAGCAATAAAACATAAACAGGTGTCTTCATTTTGACTTTATTCCTTAGATCTTCACAGCCTCTAAAGGCAAACTTTGTCACCTTTGCACTTTGAACTTCCTTGCGCGTGCCAGTGATAGTGATTTTGCCTGTCTCCTCTAAGCTCCGCCCACGATCTCTGGGGCAGTTCACTCTGGCCCCAGAGACCCTGTTTATGAACTTTAAGGTCTCACCACCACGCCCTGGGGCAGAAAATAACATTTCATGGAAAAAAAAGCGAAGGATTAAATACATCAGACAGACTGATATGGAACCCACATGTTCCATTAACAAAAAAAAGATGCCACATGATCACTTGGGTCTTTACTGTAAACCTACCTATGATCCGTCCAAATGCCGTCTGAGGCACTTCTATTACATCATTGATGACCTCACAGTCAATGGCCAATTTCTCCAGAGCACACTGCGCCACAAGAACCTGCTCAGGTGAACCCTGGATGAGAAAATTCACTGAGGTCTGATCTCCAGTGTTGGGTAGCACATTTATCTGAGCACCAGACTTCTGATTCACCTGCACAAATGAGAGAAATGCTAGAGAAACGCATATCGCAAACCATACACTACACTGTAGCATGAAACCGTTCCACAGTTGACAACTCTAACCAATAAAGTGAAGCCACATGTTGAGGTAATGATAATTGATGATAACTCACTATATCTAGAAAGGTGCTCTGATATCTTGCAATAGATCTGTACACATCAAGCGAAACAGATACTCTGGACTCTTCATTGCTTTGGCATTGCACTACAGAGCCAAAAGACGGAACAAAGAATAGTAAGGTTAAACTATTGTTATATATTCTATCAATATAGTATAAACTATCAATATGTACTCATGCCAGTATGCATACACAGAGAAAAAACAATAGAATCGCTTACCACTGCTGTTTTGAATGTGACGATAAACAAGGTAGCCCACCGTGGCTCCCACAGAGAGCCCTGCCGCTAAAGCTACTTTCTTTCCCGTGCTCAGGCTCCTCCATGGGCCATCTTGTGCTGCGGCCATCACTTGGGTCGGACTGGCCAGTAAGATCCACCTAGAGATGCAGCATCACTTATGAAGTCTATAAGCAGACCTGCGCAAGAACTTTAGTTTGCACCATGTACAACCTTACATGCGCCATCAGAGCAACGCCATGCAGCAACAATGAATGACAAAGAGCAAAGACGGGTCTTCAGTAGGCTGTGTTTTGCTTTTTGCAAAGTTTGTAATGTAACGTGAAAAATCTCCAGAACTGCATTCTGAGATTGCTACCAAAACAGGTTTATAAGATTAACATCGCATAAGATTAATCAGACTACTTTTGTTACCCAAGAACACACTTCAGGAAACACGCAAATACCTCTATAATTGGCTTTAGGAGAGCAAAGCCTGTGAAAACCTTTCAAGAACCTTAAAATCTTACAAACACTCAGCACACTTAACAACACAGTCTTTGTTTAATTGGATTTTCAAAGACGTTTAAGCACACAGCAAAGCAGTGCACAGTGTTGATGCAATATCAGCCCATTTAGCTTTTTTGCAGTATTGGCCAGGGGTGCGAGTAGACTCTGGCAACATCAGGTGCTGAGCCTTCGGTTTATTTAAAACAGATACATACTCTGATCTGCAGTCATCGTAGATTAATTAGACCCTGAGCATGTACCTTGCCCTGTTAAATGTGTACACAATATGCTGTTATGTTGACAAAATTCAAGGCTTGACACTTGAATAAGTATTCAAGTATTAAGTAAGTATTTCCCAATTATTTATCATTGTGCATTAAGAACCTAATAAAGGCCAAAATCTAATTTAAGCTGCTTTACTGGCAACACGTGAGGTAATACATGTTATTTACCAATTGTATTCACCACATGCCTTTAAATTACATAAAAACTAAATTTACTGTATTAATCATAGTCAGTAGAGTGAGAAAATAACTGAGGATTTGTCTCTGCTGACAAATACAAATGTGTGTGATACAAATGTACTGTACATATAACGTTCTGCTGCTTTAAAATTCTAGCTATAACATGCAACACATCAAATGTGTATGTTTATCTGTCCTGCAGTAGCCACAATATGAAATTAAGACGGGCAATACAGTCAGGACCTAGTTGCACCCCTGGTAACAGCCATTTATATTTTGCCAACAACTGTACCAGCTGAAGGTGAAAGCAAAACGCCAGCTCACAGCAAAGGCACTGATGCATAAAACCTGAAGTGACAGCATGCAGAAGGATCCTCACTGTGAAAACAGGGCAGTGGGGCTGTAGCTCAGAAACAAGCGCGATTTAGGGACGTCCATGTCGGACCCTCAGTTCAGCTAACTCTTCAGCAGGACGAGCAGCAAAAAGTGAAACATGATTAAACACTGATGCGTGTCATGATGTCCTCGCTGGGTTAACTGCATACATGGTTTAGACCTACTTTATATGTGGCCCAACTCCCGCTCTATGTAAACCTCACTGGGGTTCATGCATTTCTCAGAACAAGATCAAGCATGTGAACGTACCCGCAACAGTACTTCGAATTTCGACGTGTATTTTTGTTTCACTGTATCGTTATTAGTTCCCTGCACACACAGAAGCATTTCAAACGGGACTTGTTGTGTATGAAGATCGTGCACGTGCGTAATGCGCGTGCGACTGTTAACGCGGCGTCTGTAGCGCGTGATGGATGTCAGAGGGTGCGGTATGTTTCTCCCCTTCAAGCAAATCTATCCCGCGCTTACATTCATGCATGTTTAATAGCCCACGACTGACGTAAGGGTTATTTAGCTGGGTTTTGCATTTGTTAATATACAACTGGTCGTTTGGATTTTCATCTTCCCAGGCGCCCAAAGCACAAAAACGAGGATCAGACATTGCACTTAAACAGATAATGTGTCATTTACCTCTAAACCGGTATGATAAGTAAACGCACGCACGTAGAGTCCTTCAAACGTTCTTTATGTAACCCGTCAGCGTGCCGCTGATTCACCGGTGCTGTGCTTGTTCTGTAGTACGCAATACGCACAGTTAACGTCTCAACAATGATTGGCCATCATCCCGCAGCTCAACCATTAGATCCAATCACCACCTCTGATGTCGCATTTCCTGGAAACGCACAATAAGAATCTGCTCTTTAGTGCGCATGATGCCCCCTTCTGGAAGATGACGGCAAACAACACTGCATACTTTGAGGGCCTTGAGCCACAGTATTTATTTCTTCGCACCCTTGATGGTTGAAACGTGTTCTCATCTGTTTAGTGCAGAAAGCTTTTTTATAAACTACAACTATAATATTTTGTTTGAAGATGTATAATCTAAACCAGCTCCTTATATATTTATAAATATATTAATAATATATATTTTTATATAAATATACATCTGTCTATATATCTCCTTTATGTTATAGAAAATACATGTTATAGATGACTAAAATAAGGCAGCTGTGAATTAAAGTAAGAAAAGTAGAGAGCATGTGAACATATTTATTAACATAATTGATTCTCAAATCACCTGGGGGCATGTTAAAGACATTTTTAAAAAATACAAACTGTACAACATTTATAAATCGTATGAACATTCATAAATAGCAAATATTTGTATATTGAGTCAATCAGTGCATGTTGTAGCCCAGGCACATATTTCAGAAAGAAGTTTCAGTTAAAAATAGGTCTAATTCACACGCCTGGTTTATAGATGTGGCTACAGCCGGTTTGACTGATGGAAGAAGCATCAGTAACATTTTTAATCCGTGCATGACTGAGTCAACATATTCAGCAGGAGAAAAAATATATAAAGAAACACTTATCAGCATTGCATTCTACTGTCATGCATACATCAGAAAATTTGAGAGAAATCTGTAGAGAAAATAATTTCAAAAACAACTGTACAAAAACACTGCTCAGAACTCAGAACACATTTCCTGTTACTAGTTTGCACATAACAGACCAGTGCTTATCAAAAACAAAATTCACCCCACCCCTGTTCATGTTGATATGTTATTTTTTTAAATTGTACATTTCCTCATATCACTAATTCAGCACCAATTAAAATAATAATAATAAAAAAACAGGATTCCCTCTACAGACTACTTTTTAATTACTAAAAAAATTCTGAATTTGGGCAGTTTAGTTACAGAGCAGTGCTAAACAGCCCTATGGACAAAATGTTAGCGTAAGTCGAATTACATGTACATAAATGGGCCAGTGTCACCTCTTAATACACAACATAAGACATGCCATCTAAAAAACATAGCAAAAATGCACAACATACACTCAGACATTCTGTGTCTATGACAGTCTTTAAATACAGTTTTATAAACAAGGCTGTAAGGTGGCAATCATTGGATGTTGAAATAATTTCAGAATGAATTCCATAAACTAGATCCTGCCGAGAGGTTACACTATGTAGTAGTTTTGTACAACAAAGAAAAGTTGCACAGGAACAAAAAGGCAGGAAATCAATAAGTTAAGACATTTTCAGCACATAATGTGGAATAAGGGACTGACTGTAGCCTATAACATGTAGATGTTAAATTACTTTATAATGTGCCACTTATCCAGGCCTAATCAGCATCTTAAATTTGATTTGTTAAGGGTAAAGAAAGAGGATGAATGTACAAATGCACTACAGGTTCCTCTTATGAGGAATTACACTAGCATTGGTAACAGAGGAAATGCTGGTAATTTGGAGATTAGCTGGTAATCGTCAAAAAATTAACTTGCAGTGTTGACCAGAGTCTGATCTTTAACTCAACACATCTGGTGACACTGAATGAGCCCCTTTTACTCCATAGCTGCAGCCCAACTGGATAAATTAATAAAACCTATTAAGATTATGAAATTGAATAAAGTTACAGTATATATACACAGAGGCAATCTGCTAGAGGTAGAACAGAAAAAACGTTCAACATCCCTCTTCACCATTAAACACCAAAAAATATGAATGGGGAAACAAAGAAATTGTAAAAATAACACAAATATGTATTTTTTTTAAGTAAGCCAGACTTCAGCCATAGTAAGGTAATTATGTACAGTTCCAGAATCTAAACACTGAAAATAATTCTCAAACTCCTGCTGTGCAATGAGAAACCAGGCGCGTTTGTTTTTTGCATGCAAAACAATTCAGTGCATTCTGGCTGACAATCACAGATGTAAAAACATATAAAATGTTTTTGCAGAGAGATGCTGGAACATTCTTTAGCTGAAAAGGTAAATTCTCTCATTTTCTCCCATGTTGTCTGCTGAAAAGTCCTTCTGTTTTGATTGAACAAGAGCTTAGAGTTCTCCATGTGAAGTAAAAATGGAGATAAAAATAAATCAAGACTAAAAACAAAAAGATCAAAACTAAGATTCATAAAATCAGTTATTTTGTGTGTGTTCGTGTGTCTCTTCACTAATATGATCTAATATTGATTTATAGGAGAAAAAGAAATATCAAGCCTTTATGATATCATTGATTTTTGGCAGGCTAATACAACACAGCCAGTAAATGAGTGCTGTGCTGACTGTGTAGGAAGCTAAACTTCTCAACTGAGTTACTCTGGCTAATAAGTGAAAAATAATAAAATCCAATTCAGCTGCTTGTGCATTCTTAAAAGCAACATAATCACAAAATAAAAGTGAATTAGATATTTCTCCTCTCAATATGAGGTAAGTTCAGTTGATGACATTCACATTATAACCAGTTAAAACAGGCTGCAAGCTCCTCTGACGTGGTACATGGTCAATGAACTGCATGAGAAACCAGCAGGGTGTTACAAAGAAAAGTTCGTCTAAAATAAGAGGAAACACTGAGGAAAAAAATACAGCTAAAGCTCAGCATGTGAGCGGACGATTGTTTCGTTTACCTCCTACATTCAACTGAACTGAAAGAAAACACAAGATCTTCATTTCACAACAGCTAATAAAAAGAAGGAAAATAATCATGCTAATTTAGCCCTCCATTGTACAGTTTGGTGTATATACATATATATATATACACGATATAGTGTATATCTATACATTTTTGCACTACAGTTTTGAGGTTTTAAGGAGGGTTAGGGAATGACCTCATTTAAAAAATCCCTCCAATAAACTACCCTGTCCAACTCAAAGCAGCATGCAAGTAAACGTCCCTCAAACGACAAAAATAATAGCTCTACTCTGAGTAAAGCGTAACTTAAAACATTTCACTGGTTTAAAAAAAGCAGCCCTCAGTGGCCATTTAGGCAGAAATAAAGCTCCGCCCATCAGAGGTGTGGCGGGAACAGCTCTGTTGGGAGGAATCCAACAGATTCGTTTCCTCCGCCATTGACATGATCGTGAAGCTACAACCGTAAGTGCAGATCAGAAGGGAGAGTTCATCCCCAGCTTAGTCTCAAACTGAAGCTTCTGTCTCTTCTGGTACCGCACACGTACCCTGAAATCACAGTAATTTACCCGTTATCACAATCTAGGTGTGGGCCAAACACGGTAACATTACACAAAAATGAATAATTTGTCCAAAATGTTAATAATTTCATATTTAATCACCCTCATGTCATTTCATTTGTCCATTACACATACATAACCACAAGAAATTGCATACCTGCTGAATAATTGTGATTCTGATTTAACTTACCTGATTTCATGCAGTTTTACTGCTTCATTGATCAGCACCACAAGTACAACGGACAGAGAAACCAACAGCCAGACCATCAGTGGAACATGACCTAATGTGAAAACCTCTGAACTCTTGTCCTGCCACAAATAATAATCGATCACAGCTTGCACTACCTGTCCCAAAAGCCTATGAGGGGGGACAGAGAGAAAGAGTATCCAGTTAGTGCAGTTAAATTATCTCGAACCAACAGAAAACGATCGGCTAACAAAACCGCAAGGCTTCTGTGTGGGCATCACTCATGTACAGCATGTGTAATCAGCTGCTGTACATGCAAAGCTGCTAAAGATATGAAGTGTGAATCTGAAACAATGTAGGACACTCACACCACAGGTAATGTGAGGAACCACCATGTGTTGCTGAATGGGTTCTTCCTCCACAGCGGCTGTGAACGGTGAACATAGCTCAGTGAGATGACCACTGGGGGAGTAAGAAAGATACGTTTACATGCTTTGCAGTTATTGGAATATTTCTGCATACAATGCACTTCATTACATGGTTTCAGAGTTTCTGTGCGTGTAAACAGTCCTTCACAGCAATTCAAAGGCAGCTGTGTGTGTTTTTGTGAAGTCACCTGTGTGCAAAGCCAGGAACCCTGCCATGATCTTCTGAATGAGAAGCAGTCCATTGGATAATTCACCAAACCACTGAGGGGCATCCTGGGAGCTGTACCACCGAATCATCAATTAGAACTTGTAACCAGCTTATAGTCATTTAAATCCAAACATGTAACAGGGAAAAATGCTGTTATTTGTGTGCATTGTTGTGTGTACCTAGATGTAAGAATGTTAGAGCAGGTAACAGTTCTGTTATCAGTGAGGTTTACTGCTCTAGAACACACTTCCTGTAGAGAAAACCCAAAGCCGACTAAGTAGACCAACACCGTCAGACCAAACTTCAACAGGAACCAGCCCAGAAAATAGTGCTGCGTCTGTGGGAGTGCGTCACAAATAACCTAAATGCATGCTTGCACTGTGTCAGACCTGTTTGAACAGCTTGCAGGTAAACTAGGGCCTACTGTGTGGTCTCATGACTGACCTTGCGTGGTATGGAGTCCAGATTCTTTCCGGTAGCAACTGTCATCACTGAACTATCGGGAGGTTTTCCCAGGAAGGACACGCTGCAAATTCCAAACATTTATTTATAAAGATCACACATACAAAACAGTAATCTGATACTTCTAGTGATCCACTAACCATCCAATGTGTGTTTGTTGTTCTCTTACCTCAGCAGGGGGTAACAGAAGCAGGAAAGCCAGAGTATGTCTGTGATGTTCATTGGAGGAGGCAGCTGAATGAGACAGGCCAGGAACTACAACACCAAAACATTACATTAACGTTACAATAACTAGTACAAAAAAATCCACAGCTCGAGTAATTGTGAATTGCTTGCCTGTGCAAAACCTGTGACTTATGGTAGGGTGCTATGTGGTTGCTATGGTGTTCTGGTGTGGTTGCTAGGGCCTCTTTACAAATTGTCACCGTATGCGAGGCATCATTCTTCAAAATGATCAACAATGAAATTTCATATGCTGTCTTCGTCTCACCTGAATGATTACCAGGGTCAGCTGACACTGCAGTAGAAACAGGAAGCACTTACGGATGCCGTATGTGGTATGTCTCGCCTGCAGATGCAACAGAAGAGCAGTAGAGTCTATAACTGGATGTGTGTGTGTGTACATACATGTTAATTTGATGACATCCCAGTAGTTCATATTACTGAAGCTTATTACTGCTAGTGTCATACTTTCCTGTTTGAGCTACAGAAATGCTGCTTAATTCCACTGTAACTGAGTGTGAACTGCATGTACCTGCTCTATGAGCCTGACCATGCTGACACTCTCGCCCTGGTGGAAGGACACAGAGCAGGCCAGGCTGTTAAGACGAGCACTGAGCCCCAGTGGAGAGAGTTCTTCAGAGTCTCCATTCAGTCCACAGCCTGCAGCGTAGCCAAATGTCTCCCATGAGCACCGGGATGGGTAAAGAGGATCCAGAGAGATACTGTAACCCAAAAGAAAAGTTACACATATTGAAAATCCCTTTAAATTCTAATGAGTTGAGCCCTAAAGTTACTCAGACAGTTTAAAGATGGATGTTTATAACGGACGTATGCAGTATAGAAAATTATGTCTGAGGATTAAATAGTGCAGTTTGCTGGTGGTTTGCTGGTATTAGCAAGTTTAAGCTGGCCTCCCAGCCTGGGCAAACTGGTGCTTACCTGGTTTTTAGCAAACTGGTCTGACCCAAAACCCATCTAAACCAGCCTGACTCAGCTCTGACAGAGACCATTTACAACTGGTAAGAGGCTTAAGACTGGTTTAAGCTGTTTTTGGCAGGACAACTAAAAACCATTAAGGACACTGACACTGTGAACTGTAATTATACATGACCTTCAGTGCTCTCATAATTACACTGCACACACCCCTGTGCTGCTTTAGGGAACCACACGCAGTGGGTAGGTAGTTTGTGTGGGCTGCCCACCTGATGTCACTCTGCAGGAACAGACAACTGTTACGGAAATTAGCGGAGCTCCCCAAACAGCAGGTGACTTCCCTGTTCTCCTGCATGATCTTCATCATCTCACACATTGCTGTAAGGCACACAAACCCAGCGCTCATGGGTCTCATATATACTTTATTATAACATATACATAACATACACTTCATTTATAAATGTCACCTTCAGGTGTGATCACTCACTTTCAGGGGTGCAGTCTGTGAACAGGGGCACCAGTAGAGGCACATTGTCTATGTTCTTCAAATGAGGGCGAACCTGATGGATGCCACGAGGCAGCTTGGCCTGCAGAACGAGATAGTAAAATAGTAAAACACACATCTGTAATGGCAGTGATGTCACAAAGCCTGACATGCTGTGATGCTATTGGTGCTGCAAGCTTACTCTGTTGCAGTCTTCTAGGAAACTGGGAACATCACTGTCGGTAGGTTGAAAGCTGGCAAGATCTGATTGGTCCTCAGGCAGGAGGGGACCCTCAGCATCATCACGGGAATCTAAGAACACAGAGACACCAACAATGACTTAAAAGCTGAGACTAATAGCTATACTTAAAGTTTATATTATGGCTTCATTACACATTAAAAAAATGAAAGGCCAAGTTCTTCAATAAGAATATGAGAATTATGTAATTGTATATGCAGGCAGGTATAAGCACAAACTTACCCTGCAGAAGATCGTCATGTAGAGATCCTGCTTGGCTGGGGCTTGATGGAGCGCCATCACAGTGACCGTCTCCATTTGGAGTCAGGGAGATGTGACAGTTCCAGCCCGTCTCCAAACCCATCTTCTCTGCAAACACCTTCACACCCACGCAGACAGATACACACAACATTAAGAGGTGACAATACAAACAATACAATACAAATAGCACCATTAACCCTTCATGTTCCAATCAGTGTCTTACTTTGCTTCGTAACTCATCCTCCATGGAGAAGTACACAAAGCGGATACAGGCCCCCACCAGGTTTTCAATGAGCCGCACCGTGTCCAGTCGGGCCTGGAACTGGGACGACACCATGCCCATGAAGATCTGACCACTTAAAGCCTGCACACAATCCTCCTTCTCCAGACCTTCTCCAATACCCTCTGATAAACACACACACACACACACACAAACCTCAGTAAAAAGATTTACAGACAGCTTCACTTTTCATGCGTTTAATATTTTTTAATGTATTAAACGCTTTAAATTATCTGCAAAAAATGGCTGTTTAGTCTAAACAATGGTACTTTAAATTAAGCCATTTTAGAATAAACACATATGGAGATAATTCTACATATTATATATTGCCTTATTATAGCCTTATTATTGAAAGATCATGTCTCTCACCATCAGAGCTCCAGCTGTTCCTGCGGCTGCCATGTTTGATTGGCGTGGTGCTGGGGAGCTCCACCCCAGAGAAAAGTGTGGGGCCTGGGGCCAACTCCACACACTTCCCATTGAGCTGGTTGGACAATGCCACCTGCATAGGCTTATAGGCAAAGGCAGAACAATATCCTGACAGACAGGCACGTTGGTAGAAATCTAAAACTTTTTTCCTATGGGGAGGAAGAATTGATGTTTTAGTCAATTTATCTGAAACATTTGCTCTGGTAACATCCTAGTACTTTAGTATAGGGCTTGCACGGCCTTTTCATTTTACATGTCAAACAGTCGTCAAGAATAATATTCAAATAATGGGTGGGAATATGTTTACTTTACATAAAGGACACCCACTAAAGGACACCCTTGCTGTGACTAAGTATAGAACAAGCAGAAAAGAAATCATATGACCCACAACTACTTAAAAATGACAGAACTAATCAACTAGTGGGTGCAAGCCCTATCTGCTACACAAGTAAACTGAAAGACTAGTTTCTTAATTTGTGGCCCTGACCTGTCAGAGCCAGACAGCGGATAGATGTCCGCCCCGTCCCAGAAATCTGTGCAGGACTCCAATATGAGGTCAGCTGAGCCATGGGAGAGCATCTGCACATTGTCTAAATAGGTTCAAAGGGCAAAGGTCAGTAAGTAAACAAACCACCAAGGACAAACAGGAAGTGGAGTGGATAAACTGGGCCGTACTGGTGGTGCTGTCCCTGACGAACAGGCTGATGAGGTGACTGATGGGGGGCTGGCGTTTGGTGAAGTGATGCAGACGCCGAGGGGCGGATTCTTTGGCGTTTTCTCCTGAGGGGAGCTGGTACAGTGCCAGATGGTTCTCATGCTTAAACAGTTCCCTTGCTCCTGGAGTAAAACCTGGCAAACAACAGAACCATAAAGAACAGTCCAGTCATCTAGTCAGAGCGACTGTTAAGCAAGCAAATACGCGAATAAGTGAGGAATCAAACAAAGAGGATGCATTGTTGCATTTACAAACAGCTAGGCATGATGCAGTCTTGTTTATAGTCATGTGTCTCTTATGCACACCTATAAGGCGAGATAGTTCACAGAGGCCCCAGGGAACATGAACAGGTAGAACGGCCCCATGGCATTCCTGCAGCGCCAGGTTGGAGAGATGGTCTGAGAATCGGCAGAGCTGCTGGGTGACGGTGGAGTTGCAGAGGTTCAGCAGGATGTTCAGTCCGAGGGGCTTCAGAGAGGGGAGGTGGTTCTGCCAGCTGGAGTCGTCAAACTGGATGCTGACGGGATTCTGCTGATCCTGGGACAGGCTTAACATCTCCAGATGATAATCGCACACAAAATCTTCTGCTTCACACAGACCGTCACCCGCACCACAAGGCTGGAAATATAGACAAAAATGTGTTGATATAACCTAAAGAAGATTTTAACGTTTTGTGCTGCGGTGTTTAAAGTTGGGTGTTTAAGGGGAAAATAAGGTAAGGTTTGGCCGATTAGCGTTGGCTTTTTATCCAGTGCAAATGCCGTAGGGACACCACATTTTTTTGGAGGGATCTTAAAAGCATGCAGTTTCTGTGTCTGCTCCTACAACTAAGAAGAGTCACTAATAAAGCAAGGTGTTTGCTATAGATAAACAGTTCCAGTAGTAACATGCAAGTACGATCCTACCTGGGCAATGTCATCATCTCCACCCTCGATGTCATGGCTGAAACTGACATTGGATCCGGACGGGTGTTTGGAGCGAGTGGTTTGGGGCCCCCGGCGTGGCCTCTGTGTGTCTGACGACCGCGCGGTGTCATGCGATGTCTCGCTGGGCTCCTGCTCGGCCATGTGAAGGGAGGGCTCAAACGTGGGCAAACAAAGCAATGCCTCACCTTCCTGAGGTCAAACACAGGAAACACAAACTTATTAATGTAAAAGAAAACATGGAGGCTAAAGTAATGTAAGACATTCAGGTACAACCCTTTAATGTAAAGTACTGGTGATGTATTTTCCACAAATTGCAAATACGATGGTCCTAGCTATTAGTAGCTGTGTTTCCTCCAACCTCATCTCTGTCTTCTTCGCCCTCCGTCCGGCAGAGGGAGTTGACGGACAGGTCATCTCTGAGGTCATCCTGGCTATCGTGAGGAGGTTCTACCCGTCCACTGAAGAACAGAACGGTCTCAGGGCTGGGGTTGGGCCAGGAAAGAATGCCCTGCTTATCCACACAGCACAGCACCTGTGAGAGGGTCAGCGAATAAGATCAAGCAAATTACTACTAATTAAAGCTACAGAAAGGTATTAAAGTATTAAAGGAATAGTCTGGCTTATTGTCAACTTAACATCTATACACTGCATTTTGTGGGAGGTCATCAGTTATAACAGAAAATGTTTTTGACACCTTCTTTGTATGTATACTTTAAATGTTAAGTTGCATTTCTGCTGAAGCCCCTACATAAATTCTTCATAACAAAATGTTTGCTACTCGAGTCGTATAAGCGTCTAAATTGTTTCTGGAGGAAGAGAAACATTCTTCTGGTTGTGCATTACAGGTGTAATTTCTATCAGTTCCATTCCATCTTAATACCTACTAAATACTGCACATTATTTCAATAAAATATATTTTAATATAATTTTTTACACTATTTAATCACTACTTGGGAATGGAAAGTCAAGTCGATCACATTGCATTGTGGGATACAATATTCCGTGCCGTGTACTTTTCTTTGCACATTTCAGCAAACATTGGCATAAAGAAAATTTCCATACTATAAACAGTATAAATGGTGGCAATAATTTGAGCAGCATGATAATATGATACTGTAAACATATCCAATGTCAGTAGTGCATTACACAGGCACGTCAGGCATGCAGCCAATAGCATACAAGCATGTTTATTTACTGTAAACACTGTTTATCATTTGTTTATACAAAATGAAGGATGTGACTTATGTCAGAGTTAAATTAGGTTAAAATAACCCAGAAATCTTTTTTAATTTATATTATTTGAGTCAACTAATTTTTCCTTTCACCAAATTGCAAGCAGGAAGTGTAACATCTCTATTATGACACCAGGGGGAGCACTCACTGTGACTGAACCCAATGAGTGCAGCAGACTTGAGGTATAACAGAGGGTCTTGGACTCTCCCTTCAACACACTGACCAGGTGTCGCCACACACAGCGCAGCATCTCCTAAACACATACACACGAATAAAAGGTGTAAGTGTCATATTCTGCCCCAACAGAAACCAAATCCATGTATCAGCAGCTCTGGATTTCGATGGGCTCTGCAAATGTGTCTGGATTTATAAACCTGAAACCTGATGATGGTTGTTAGCCTCATACAGACAGACACACACACACACACACACACACACACTAAGAGAAGCTCTATAAGACCAAGCCTGGGACAGCATCCAGTCTTCAGTCTGCAGAGATTCAGACACGTTTCAAGGAGCGTGCGGCAGGCAGCATGAAAAGGGAGAAATGACAGTACAGAGGGAAAGAGACTAAATGAAGGAAGCTTTGAAACTGTAGCACAAATAAACGTTTGAGGCAGCAGCTAAAGGAAAGCAGCAAAGCAGAGCGACAACTGAAATTGATTAGCTGTGAGTGAATATCAGATATCATCAGATATCTGTAAACGCACCTATTAAGTCAACACCAAATCAACATTTCCAGTCTTCTTGCGAACGATTAATAAGTTTGTTAATACAAAGAAAAATAAACATTTGTCTTTGCAACCAAATTTTCATACTAGCTCACTAATTTCACTTAAGCCAATTGGGCTACTTGATAATGTTCTTCAACGGCCA